>CM042412.1:5673715-5686215 GCA_023634145.1 Thymallus thymallus
TTTTTATTTCACCTTTATTTAACCAGGTAGGTCAGTTGAGAACAAGTTCTCATTTGCAACTGTGACCTGTGTGCACATAGCCTTTCTTCTCTTGAGAGCCAGGTCTGGCTACGGCAGTCACAGTGGTCAGGTATTCTGCCACTGTGTTCTCTCTGTTTAGGGCCAAACGTTAAGTAATTCTCTGTTTGTTTTCTAATGATTTGGTTGGGTCTAAATGTGTTGTTGTCCTGGGGCTCTGTGGGATCTGTTTGTGTTTGTGAACAAAGCCCCAGGACCAGCTTGCTTAGGGGACTCTTCTCCAGGTTAATCTCTCTGTAGGTGATGGCTTTTTTATGGAAGGTTCAGGAATCGCTTCCTTTTAGGTGGTTGTAGAATTTAACGGCTCTTTTCTGGATTTTGATAATAAGCAGGTAATTCTGCTCTGCATGCATTATTTGGTGTTTTCGTTGTACACGGAAGATATTTTTGCAAATTTCTGCATGCAGAGTCTCAATTTGGTGTTTGTCCCATTTAGTGAATTCTTGGTTGGTGAGCTGACCCCAGACCTCACAACCATAAAGGCCAATGGGTTCTATAACTGATTCAAGTATTTTTAGACAGATCCTAATTGGTATGTTGAATTTTATGTCCCTTTTGATGGCATAGAAGGCCCTTCTTGCCTTGTCTCTCAGATAGTTCACCACTATGGTCTATTTATTGTCCTACCTCCTAACCTTGCACTCTGTATATAGATTTTCTATTGTGTTTTTGACTATGTTTGTTTACTGTGTAACTCTGTGTTGTATGTATCGTTTTTTGTGTGCTCTAGGGTAATGGTTTCTAGATAGAATTTGTATTTGTGGTCCTGGCAACTGGACCTCTTTTGGAACAACATGATTTTGGTCTTACTGAGATTTACTGTCAGGGCCCAGGACTGGCAGAATCTGTGCAGAAGATCTAGGTGCTGCTGTAGGCCCTCCTTGGTTGGTGACAGAAGCACCAGATCATCAGCAAACAGTAGACATTTGACTTCAGACTCTAGTAGGGTGAGACCGGGTGCTGCAGACTGTTCTAGTGCCCTCGCCAATTCAATGATATATATGTTGAAGAGGGTGGGGCTTAAGCTGCATCCCTGTCTCACCCCACGGCGCTGTGGAAAGAAATGTATGTGTTTTTTGACAATTTTGCACACTTGTTGTTTGTGTACATGGATTTTATAATGTCATATGTTTTACTCCCAACACCACTTTAAATCAATGTATATAGCAGACCCTCATGCCAAATTGAGTCCAAGACCTTTTTGAAATCAACAAAGCATGAGAAGACTTTGCCTTTGTTTTGTGTACAGGGTGAATATGTGGTCTGTTGTACGATGATTTGGTTAAAAGGCGATTTGACATTTGCTCAGTACATTGTTTCACTGAGGAAATTAACTAGTCTGCTGTTAATGATAATGCAGAGGATTTTTCCAAGGTTGCTGTTGACGCATATCCCATGGTAGTTATTGGGGTCAAATTTATCTCCACTTTTGTGGATTGGGGTGATCAGTCCATGGTTCCAAATATTGGGGAAGATGTGAGAGCCAAGGATGATGTTAAAGAGTTTAATTATAGGCAATTGGAATTTGTTGTCTGTATATATTATAATTTCATTGAGGATACCATCAACACCACAGGTCTTCCATTCAATGTAATTGGAGAATCCAGTCGGTTCTGGTAGTCTTTAATAGTTGATTCTAAGGTTTGTATATGGTTTTGCTGTTTTTTCTTTGTTATAGAGCCAAAAAGATTGGAGAAGTGGTTTACCCATACATCTCCGTTTTGAATTTTCCCAGAAGTCGAATCTATGGATTCTTCAATTACATTGAGCTGATTTCTGACGTGCTGTTCCTTTTTTCCCTGTAGTGTATTTCTGTATTGTCTTAGTGATTCACTATAGTGAAGGCGTAGGTTTTCTGGGTCTCTATGTTTTTGGTTGGATAGGTTTCTCAATTTCTTTCTTAGGTTTTTGCATTCTCCATTAAACCATTTGTCATTGTTGTTCATTTTCTTCGGTTTTCTGTTTGATTTTTTTGTTTTTATGTTGCCTAATTGTTTTTTGGTAGGTTTCCACACTACATTGCTTCCATCTATAGTTCTTAATATTACTCAGTTCCTTTGGCTTTGATGCCTCATGATTGAGTATTGCTCTGTTCAAGGAGACCTCTCTCTCTCTCTCTCTCTCTCTCTCTCTCCTACTGTAAATTGCATTATGGCAGGGCATGGACTTGTCAAACACTGTCAATAAGCAAGATTATACTCATTATTGATAAGGCCTAAAAAGAGAACCAATAATTCAATTCTAAACAAAACGAAACAATAACTTGTTTTAAATAGTCTATGTCACACTTACAGGCACCATCATTTATCCATGTGGGCATATACTATTAAAACAATGCAGACTATGGAGGGTTTTACAGCAAATCCAAACTTTTCACGGTAGCTGGACAAAGATCCAATTTAAAGAGAAAGGGAGAATGTCCACTCACCGTTCTACTGCTCCCAAATAGTACTATGTTTTAGAAACATATCGGAACCATCCAGAAGTTGCATTACAACCGTAAAACCAGGAAGGTGAATCATTCAGCAGTCCATAAAAAAACAAAACAACAACAACAATAAATACATTAATAAATGGCCAGGATAAAAAAGACAGTCATTGCTGTTGAACCAGCCTGTTATAGTAGGCCTGAGGGAGGGCTTGGGTTGAACCAGCCTGTTATAGTAGGCCTGAGGGAGGGCTTGGGTTGAACCAGCCTGTTATAGTAGGCCTGAGGGAGGGCTTGGGTTGAACCAGCCTGTTATAGTAGGCCTGAGGGAGGGCTTGGGTTGAACCAGCCTGTTAAAGTAGGCCTGAGGGAGGGCTTGGGTTGAACCAACTTGCATTATAGAAGGCCTGAGGGAGGGCTTGGGTTGAACCAGCCTTCATTACAGTAGGCCTGAGGGAGGGCTTGGGTTGAACCAACCTTCATTATAGTAGGTCTAAGGGAGGGCTTGGGTTGAACCAACCTTCATTATAGTAGGCCTGAGGGAGGGCTTGGGTTTAGAACATATGAAACGTAAAACAAGTAATTGTTACAGGTTACAGATAACTTCTAAATACGATGTTCACCGGTCCTCACTGAGGTTCTCATCTCTTTATATAATGGGTATGGACACGTAGCCTACATCATGGAGGGGGTTTCACGCACGTCCAAAACGGGAGCTGCATGAATAAAATAATGTGGGTCTGACTATAATGCATAAATAAAATGTCAGCTCACTGTTTAACTCCTCTCAAACTTTATATTTTGTTTAATAAATATTTAAGCTTTAGTGATTAAGATGTATTTCTAAGTGGTCTCAGAAGCCAAACCCTTTATCGACAGTCTTGACTACTTAGCGATTGCGTTGGGCAGGACAAAAAAATACTTAATTTAGAGGTGGGGAGGCTATGCTTGGTTTAGGCTAATCTTCTTCCCCATACGGGCAGTGTGCGTCACGACTGGATAGGCTGAGTTTTTCCGCTGTCAAAATTCTTGCCATAACCAACTGAGTTACTGCTTAAAACAGCTTTTGGTTGGTCTTAAATATCTCTATCAGCGCTGCCTGAAATTAGCACTTTGGACCATGTTTGTAAGGACACAACTCAAGTAATTCCACCCTTCCCAACTGAGCGCAATCGAGCTGACATAAGACAGGTAAATTGACGAATCTGACGAAATGTTTAACTAATGTGCGTTTGGCACTAGCGCCACCTTAACGCCAGCCGAAAATAGAGCCCTATGTGTTATGACACACACAAACACACACGCATGAGCATGCACACATACACACATACACAGGTCTGGGAGGTAGCCATCCATGATCCCTCAATCCTTAAATGGAGCTGCCACTCTGTCCAGCCTACCCATGAGCCTGGGCCAGAGGGGGTAGGCCAGCAATCAAACGTTTGACAGGTAACAGACGGCAGACTAAGCTGTGGACCAAACAACCAACCATTTACTCAGTTTTCTTCTCCTGTTTTTCAGTTGCACACACACACACACACACACGTCTGGACCACTACTATTGAACCTGTAGTGGCCTCTTATTACAGCTTGACAGTAGGATGGATGAGTGGTGCCCATGTTTAAATCACCCTCTATCTACTAACCTGCAGCTAGTGACATATACACAACATTCCTGGGAAATAGTCTGTTTCTCCCTGACCTATCACTCTCTCTCTCTCTCTCTCTCTCTCATCCCCCCACCTCTCTCTCTGTCTTATTCTCCCTGAACCCCCCCCCCCTCTCTGTCTCCTCTCTCTCTCCCCCCACCTCTCTCTTTCTCTGTTTATTTCTCTCTGGTATCTCTCTCTCTCCCCTCTGTCTCCTCTCTCTCTCTCTGTCTATCTCTCTCTGGTATCTCTCTCTCTCTCAATTCAATTTGCTTTATTGGAAAGAGAAACATATGTTTACATTGCCAAAGCAAGTGAAATAGATTATAAACAAAAGTAAAATAAACAATAAAAACAAATAACAGTAAGACCTTTGTTCTTCACTGGTTGCCCTTTTCTTGTGACAACAGGTCACACATCTTGCTGCTGTGATGCACACTGGGGTATTTCACCCAGTAGATATGGGAGTTTATCGAAATTGGATTTGGCCCTATTTCGAATTCTTTGTGGATCTGTGTAATATGAGAGAAATGTGTCTCTAATATGTTCATACATTTGGCAGGAGGTTAGGAAGTGCAGCTCAGTTTCCACCTCATTTTGTGGGCTGTGTGCACATAGCCTGTCTTCTCTTGAGAGCCAGGTCTGCCTATGGCGGCCTTTCTCAATTGCAAGGCTATGCTCAATGAGTCTGTACATAGTCAAAGTTTGGGTCAGTCACAGTGGTCAGGTAGTCTGCCACTGTGTACTCTCTGTTTAGGGCCAAACAGCATTCTAGTTTGCTCAGTTTTTTTGTAATTCTTTCCAATGTGTCAAGTAATTATCTTTTTGTTTTCTCATGATTTGGTTGGGTCTAATTGTGTTGCTGTCCTGGGGCTCTGTGGGATCTGTTTGTGAACAAAGCCCCAGGACCAGCTTGCTTAGAGGACTCTTCTCCAGGTTAATCTCTCTGTAGGTGATGGCTTTGTTATGGAATGTTTGGGAATCGCTTCCTTTTAGGTGGTTGTAGAATTTAACGGCTCTTTTCTGGATTTTTTATAATAAGCGCATATCGGCCTAATTTTGCTCTGCATGCATTATTTGGTGTTTTATGTTGAACACAGAGGATATTTTTGCTGAATTCTGCATGCAGAGTCTTAATTTGGTGTTTGTCCCATTTGGTTAATTCTTGGTTGATGAGCAGACCCCAGACCTCACAACCATAAAGGGCAATGGGTTCTATAACTGATTAAAGTATTTTTAGCCAGATCCTAATTGGTATGTCAAATTCTAAGTTCCTTTTGATGGCATAGAAGGCCATTCTTGTTTTGTCTCTCAGATCATTCTTAGCTTTGTGGAGGTTACCCATGGCGCTGTTTAGGCCAAGGTATGTATCGTTTTTTGTGTGCTCTAGGGCAACGGTGTGTAGATGGAATTTGTATTTGTGGTCCTGGCAACTAGGCCTTTTTGGAACAACATTATTTTTGTCTTACTGAGATTTACTGTCAGGGCCCAGGTCTGACAGAATCTGTGCAGAAGATCTAGGTGCTGCTGTAGGCCCTCCTTGGTTGGTGACAGAAGCACCAGATCATCAGCAAACAGTAGACATTTGACTTCAGATTCTAGTAGGGTGAGGCCGGGTGCCGCAGACTGTTCTAGTGCCCTCGCCAATTCGTTGATATATATGTTGAAGAGGGTGGGGCTTAAGCTGCATCCCTGTCTCACCCCACGGCCCTGTGGAAATAAATGTGTGTGTTTTTTGCCAATTTTAACCACACACTTGTTGTTTGTGTACATGGATTTCATAATGTCGTATGTTTTTCCCCCAACACCACTTTCTATCAATTTGTATAGCAAATTGAAATCAACAAAGCATGAGAAGACTTTGCCTTTGTTTTGGTTTGTTTGTTTGTCCATTAGGGTGTGTAGGGTGAATATGTGGTCTGTCGTTCGATAATTTGGTAAAAAGGCGATTTGACATTTGCTCAGTACATTGTTTTCACTGAGGATATAAACTAGTCTGCTGTTAATGATAATGCAGAGGATTTTCCCAAGGTTGCTATTGACGCATATGCCACGGTAGTTATTGGGGTCACATTTGTCTCCACTTTTGTGGATTGGGGTGATCAGTCCATGGTTCCAAATATCGGGGAAGATGCTAGAGCCAAGGATGATGTTAAAGAGTTTAAGTTTAGCCTATTGGAATTTGTTGTCTGTATATATTATAATTTCATTGTGGATACCATCAACACCACAGGCCTTTTTGGGTTGGAGGGTTTGTATTTTGTCCTGTACTTCATTCAAGGTAATTGGAGAATCCAGTGGGTTCAGTCTTTAATAGATGATTCTAAGATTTGTATTTGATCATGTATATGTTTTTGCTGTTTGTTCTTTGTTATAGGGCCAAAAAGATTGGGAAAGTAGAAGCTTTTTCAATCACTCCCTTGAGTGATGTGGCCACCCTGTCCTGCTGGGCCCTCAGGTCGTTTGTGCCTGTGTGTATTATTATGTGGCTCCTATTTGGTCCTCAGACAGAAGGTCTAGGGCACGTTGGGTGTTTGGACACCAGAGTTTAGTCACTCTGTGTTTGGGAAAAAGGTTTTTTTCTTGTATATATCTCCCGTTAGAGTCCATAAGGAGTACAATCTGTGTCTTGTGTATGTCATCAGTGGGTGTGGGGGGGTTGTCAGGATATCAGGGTGGCTGACAGGGGGGGTGCTCTCTCTCTCTCTCTCTCTCACTTTCTCTCTCTCTTTCTCTCTCTCTCTCTCTCTCTCTCTCTTCCCAACCTCTCTCTCTCCCCCCACCGCTCTCTCTGCCCCCCAACCTCTCTCTTTCTCTCTCTCCCTCTCTCTTTCCCTCCAAACCAGAGCTAACTGGGTACTGATCGATAGAAATCCAGGCAGCGGGTGACAGAGTGTACTTCAGACACACACACAGAGCTGTGGTCACACTCACACACATGAACATGCATACACACACACGGACACACACACACACACACACACACACACACACACACACACACACACACACACACACACACACACACACACACACACACACACACACACACACACACACACACACACACACACACACACACACACACACACACTCCATCTCTGTTTCATGTCTGCCAGGACCAGACTGAGAAACACAACCAGGGTCTCTGAATACTCAAGCCCCACCAAGGCCTCTCCTGTGGAGTTCTCTGTCCAAGATCTCAGGGAGCTGTATCTCGCTTTGTGTGATTCACCATGAGACAGAGGAGTTGAGGTAAAGAGATTACAGATTAAGGATTAAATAAGGGTATTTTGGCCAGCAGCATACCACCCTGCATCCCACTGCTAGCTTGCCTCTGAAGCTAAGCAGGCTTCGGCCTGGTTGGCCCCTGAATGGGAGACAAAATGCTGCTGGAAGTGGTTTTGGAGAGCCAGTAGGAGGCCCTCTTTCCTCTGGTCTAAAAAATAAATCCCAGGAAGTGATTGGGGACATTTCCCTGTGTAGGGTGCTGTCTTCAGGATTTACATTCTCTCTCTGTGGTCACTAAAGATCCCATGGCACTTATTGTAAGAGTAGCGGTGTTAACACTGGTGTCCTGGATAAATTCCTGATCTGGCCCTCATACCATCATGGCCACCTGTACACTGAGCAAAAATATAAACGTAACATGCAACAATTTATAAAATGTTACTGAGTTACAGTTCATATAAGTAAATCAGTACATTTAAATGCATTCATTAGGCCCTAATCTATGGATTTCACATGACTGGGAATACAAATATGCATCTGTTTGTCATAGATACCTATGTGGATCAGAAAACCAGTCAGTATCTGGTGTCAACATCATTTGCCTCTTGCAGCGCAACACATCTCCTTCGCATAGAGTTGATCAGGCTGCTGATTGTTTCGCCTGTGGAATGTTGTCACAATCCTCTTCAAGAGTGGCCTTTTATTGTCCCCAGCACAAGGTGCACCTGTGTAATGATCATGCTGTTTAATCAGCTTCTTGATATGCCACACCCGTCAGGTGGATGTATTATCTTGGCAAAGGAGAATTGCTCACTAACAGGGATGTAAACAAATTTGTGCACAACATTTGAGAGACATTTGTGCATTTTGTGCATATGGAACATTTTTGGGATCTTCAATTTCACCTCATGAAACATGGGACCAACTCTTTACATGTTGCATTTCTATTTTTGTTCAGTGTAGCTCTCAAGTCTAGTTCACAAACCAATACTTTATACTACTCATTCTACTGCTCATTCCATGCCAGTCTGGACACTGGACTGTAAAATAACTGTCTGGACACTGGACTGTCAAATAACTGTCTGGACACTGGACTGTCACAAAGCTGTCTGGACACTGGACTGTCAAATAACTGTCTGGACACTGGACTGTCACAGAGCTGTCTCGACACTAGACTGTCAAATAACTGCCTGGACACTGGACTGTCACAAAGCTTTCTGGGCACTGGACTGTCACAAAGCTGTCTGGGCACTGGACTGTCACAAAGCTGTCTGGACACTGGACTGTCACAAAGCTGTCTGGACACTGGACTGTCAAATAACTGTCTGGACACTGGACTGTCACAGAGCTGTCTCGACACTAGACTGTCAAATAACTGCCTGGACACTGGACTGTCACAAAGCTTTCTGGGCACTGGACTGTCACAAAGCTGTCTGGACACTGGACTGTCACAAAGCTGTCTGGACACTGGACTGTCACAAAGCTGTCTGGACACTGGACTGTCAAATAACTGTCTGGACACTGGACTGCCACAAAGCTGTCTGCACACTGGACTGTAACAAGCTGTCTGCACACTGGACTGTCACAAAGCTGTCTGCACACTGGACTGTAACAAGCTGTCTGCACACTGGACTGTCACAAAGCTGTCTGCACACTGGACTGTAACAAGCTGTCTGCACACTGGACTGTCACAAAGCTGTCTGCACACTGGACTGTCACAAGCTGTCTGCACACTGGACAGTCACAAAGCTGTCTGCACACTGGACTGTCACAAAGTTGTCTGCACACTGGGCTGTCACAAAGCTGTCTGCACACTGGACTGTAACAAGCTGTCTGCACACTGGACTGTCACAAAGCTGTCTGCACACTGGACTGTCACAAAGCTGTCTGCACACTGGACTGTAACAAGCTGTCTGCACACTGGACTGTCACAAAGCTGTCTGCACACTGGACTGTAACAAAGCTGTCTGCACACTGGACTGTCACAAAGCTGTCTGCACACTGGACTGTCACAAAGCTGTCTGCACACTGGACTGTAACAAGCTGTCTGCACACTGGACTGTCACAAAGCTGTCTGCACACTGGACTGTAACAAAGCTGTCTGCACACTGGGCTGTCACAAAGCTGTCTGGACACTGGACTGTCACAAAGCTGTCTGCACACTGGACTGTCACAAAGCTGTCTGCACACTGGACTTTCACAAAGCTGTCTGCACACTGGACTGTAACAAGCTGTCTGCACACTGGACTGTCACAAAGCTGTCTGCACACTGGACTGTAACAAAGCTGTCTGCACACTGGACTGTCACAAAGCTGTCTGCACACTGGACTGTCACAAAGCTGTCTGCACACTGGACTGTCACAAAGCTGTCTGCACACTGGACTGTAACAAAGCTGTCTGCACACTGGACTGTCACAAAGCTGTCTGCACACTGGACTGTCACAAAGCTGTCTGCACACTGGACTGTCACAAAGCTGTCTGCACACTGGACTGTCATATTACTCTCTTCCTCCCTTCCTGATCTGTCCCAGCCCCATCGGTGCAGCTCAGCTCCATCCCTGTAAAACTCCATAATCATAGTCAATCACACACCCATCCCCATCTTACTCCCAGCCATTCAGGCAGCTCTGCATCACAGGCCTATTTCATAGCCATCCTTGCCAACCACTCATAAGGCATGAAGCCTAAAAAACATGGTGGAGTGCGATTGCCTCTCGGCGAGAAATGCACAAAAGCTATTGAGACCGTAGGAAAGCATGACCCACTTAAATGGAACAATCTGGAACTCTCCTCCCTTCTATGCGTGTGTGTGTGTGTGTGGGTGCGTGTGTGCGTATGTGTGTGTTAAACGGCCTCCAATCGCCCTGGGACAAACAATAAACAAAATGAATGAGCTACAAGAGACAGACAGAGTTACAGACGTGGTCAGATTTGTTGGTACCCCTCCACAAAAAATGAAGAATGCTCATTTTCTCAGAAATAACATGAAACTGACAATAGTAATTGGCATCCCAAATTGTTCATTCCATATTTAATAGAAATCAGACTTTGCTTTTTTTTTTTTTAACATAATATTGTAAATAATAAAACAAATGAAAATGGCATGGACAAAAATGATGGGACCCTTAACCTAATATTTTGTTGCACAACCTTTCTGCACCCGTTAACAGGTAGTTTGGCCCACTCTTCCTGAGCAAACTGCTCCATCTGTCTTAGGTTTGATGGGTGCCTTCTCCAGACTGCAAGTTTCAGCTCTTTCCATAGATGTTCAGTTGGATTCAGATCAGGACTCATAGATGGCCACTTCAGAATAGTCCAATGTTTTGTTCTTATCCATTCTTGGGGGCTTTTAGCTGTGTGTTTTGGGTCATTATCCTGTTGGAGGACCCATGACCTGCGAATGAGACAGAGCTTTCTGACACTGGGTAGTACGTTTCGCTCCAGAATGCCTTGATAGTCTTAAGATTTCTTATCCATTCTTGGGTGCTTTTAGCTGTGTGTTTTGGGTCATTATCCTGTTGGAGGACCCATGACCTGCGAATGAGACAGAGCTTTCTGACACTGGGTAGTACGTTTCGCTCCAGAATGCCTTGATAGTCTTAAGATTTAATTTTGCCCTTCACAGATTCAGCTCCATGTTTAAATGTAGATATGCTGTTCTTTTCTTTGAAAGATTCATTTTTTCGTCTGTGAACATAGAGCTGATGTGACTTGCCAAAAAGCTCCAGTTTTGACTCATCTGTCCAAAGGACATTCTCCCAGAAGGATTGTGGCTTGTCAATATGCATTTTAGCAAATTCCAGTCTGGCTTTATTATGTTTTTCTTTCAAAAGCGGAGTCCTCCTGGATCTTCTTCTATGGAAGCCACTTTCACTCTAAAAGCGACGGATGGTGCGATCAGAAACTGACGTACCTTCACCTTGGAGTTCAGCTTGTATATTTTTGGCAGTTATTCTTGGTTCTTTTTCTACCATTCACATTATCCTTCTGTTCAATCTGGGGTCGATGTTCCTCTTGCGGCCGCGCCCAGGGAGGTTGGCTACAGTTCCATGGACCTTAAACTTCTTAATAATATTTGCAACTGTTGTCACAGGAACATCAAGCTGCTTGGAGATGGTCTTGTAGCCTTTACCTTTCCCATGCTTGTCTATTATTTTCTTTCTGATCTCCTCAGACAACTCTCTCCTTTGCTTTCTCTGGTCCATGTTCAGTGTGGTGCACACAATGATACCAAACAGCACAGAGACTACTTTTCTCCATTTAAATAGACTGAATGACTGATTACAAGATTGGAGACGTGTGATACTAATTAAAGAAACTAATTAGTTAGAAATATCACTATAATCAAATGATTTATTATATTTTCTAAGGGGTACCAACAAATGTGTCCAGGCCATTTTAGAATATATTTTAGAAATGTTTTGAAGAATACAATAAGCTATAATTAATCTCTTTTCACAGCTTCTTTGCTTTATTCTATGACATACCAAAGGCATGCAAGTATACATGATAAAATAGCTTTTAATTTCATCACTTTTCAGGAGGAATTAAGCGTTATTTCAAGGAGCTGTAATGGTACCAACAAATCTGAGCACGTCTGTATGTGATGGCTGCCTCTCTGACTACAGCTATAGACATGTGTACACTTGCCAACTGTAAGTCTGTGTGCAAGTGTTCATTTTAATTCATGATGGGGGGTTATTATTTATCTATCATTAGCTTATTTGCCCTGTTACAGGCAAGTGAGTAAGGGAAATGTGTATTTTTGCACAGCCAGGGTCAACATTATACAACACCCCTGGGGCACAGCGACCAATGTTTTTACCTTGTCGGCTCCGGTATTCAAACCAGCAACCTTTCGGTTACTGGCCCAACGCTCTAACCTTGAGGATTCCTTGACACCCTGCGTTTGTGTTTGTGTATGCACACTGATACCTGTTTGTGTTTGTACAGGTGTGAGTGAGTATATATGGCCCCAATTCCGTCCCGAGTTATGCACTTTTCTCTCTACCCTTATTCTGACCTTGAACTTAAGCGTGATACTATGCTATTCACCTGCTATTTGTTCGGGTTGGAGTTGAAAGAAGTGAAGGTGGTGTGTCTAGAGATATATT
>CM042412.1:5691215-5706215 GCA_023634145.1 Thymallus thymallus
CATGTTCAACGGATCAGCATCACTATTAAACTGCATTTTTCTCTTTCTTGTCAACCAAATTGCCATTTTTGCCATACCAAATAAAACATTTATCAAAACAATTTTGCTTTTATTCAAGGTGTTATATTTTGGTCCAAAAATAAAAAAACTATTTTTAAAAATAAAACCAAAATTATGGCTCAATTCATTTAACACACCAAGAATTTCTAATAGCCTTGAACACCCAATAAATATATGAAAGACTGTTTCTGGTAGACCACAAAATAGACACTCTTCTCCTTGCAAAGGATCTAAGTGAACTTTATGACAGTTTGTTGCTATACTCCAATGAGAGATCCTCCATTGCAAATCTCCACTTCTTTTCTCAATTGGTTTCTTATACAATGTCCTCCAACACCCTTTTGGAGAGGCCCCTGATTCAACAAAATTTGTCCATTTGGTCTCTGGAAGATCTTGCAGTGCTCTTATATTAAAATATTTTACACAAACAAGATAAAGTGACTTCTTAGATATAGTGTCAAATAGACCAATCTCAGGTGTTGTAAAAGTAAGAAGTCTCCCCTCCTCCTCCTGCCACTCTCCTACATTTACACCCACCCTGATGCTGGGGAAAACAGTTTCAACCTTTTCAGCTTGCAATGGTATTACCGTAAAAGACTCCTGTATCTCAGTTAATAATTTTTCAACATTCCTAACCGAGTAAATACCAATCTTCATGGCCAATTTTTCTGCAGAAATCCATGTGTCCCTTGACCGAAGATGACCGATTTTACATATTCCTGCTTTAACCAAGCTTGCTTCTTCAAGAACCCACTCCTGATTTTCTTCAGATAGCTCTCTTTTAACAATAAATATTTGCCAAGCATTTAAAACTGATGCATAAAAAGCAGAGAGTCCATTAACATCCACTTCCTTCAAATTCATTAAGAATAAGTGTCTATCCAAGTTCATCCGCCCTACTCTTCTTAGTAAAGCACAAGCTATTTGTATCCAGTTTTGAGACTGATTATATAGGAGTCTTTGTGCAGTCTGCAGTCTAAAACCAGCTACCTTGGACTTAATGTCTATAAGGCCTTGGCCTCCTTCATTCAACTGCAGATACAGTACTGATTCTCTTAACCAGTGTTGTCCATTCCAGAAAAAATTTACCATCACTCTTTGAATTTCCCTGATTAGTTCATCTGGTGGGTTTAACACAATTACTTTATGCCATAATAATGAGGCTGCAAGATTGTTTATGACTAGCACTCTTCCTCTATATGATAATTGAGGTAAAATCCTATTCCATTTTGATAATCTATTACAAATTTTATCTTTAACACCTTCCCAGTTTTTTCTTTGATATACTTCTGAACCTAAAAAAATGCCTAAAAACTTAAATCCCTCTTTTTCCCACTTTACATTTCCAGGGATAACAGGTTTTGCATTGACATGTCCACATTTATC
The DNA here is from genome assembly GCA_023634145.1 of Thymallus thymallus. Taxonomy (NCBI): domain Eukaryota; kingdom Metazoa; phylum Chordata; class Actinopteri; order Salmoniformes; family Salmonidae; genus Thymallus; species Thymallus thymallus. The sequence continues at coordinate 5,692,662 of CM042412.1, forward strand.
TTTTTCATTGCACCAAAATGCTTCCGTTTTACTCCAGTTCAGTCTTGCCGATGATGCTCTCTCATATAAAGAGATACTGTAAGTAACCACCTCAATATCTCTTTGATCTTTCACAATTACAGTAATATCATCTGCATAGGCTGTTAACTTAAACGCATTGCAGTTACCTTCAACCTTTAGACCAGACAGTTCTTTTCTTAAAATACATAGGAGTGGTTCCACTGCTAAAGCGTATAACTGACCAGACAATGGACATCCTTGTCTTATACCCTTAAGCAACCTTATTGGTTTACTTAACACACCACCTATTTTTAAAATACAAGAGGCATTCATATATAAGAGTTTGATCCAGGAAATAAAACCCTCTCCAAACCCAAAAACACTCATTGTTTCATACAGAAAACCATGATCCACTCTATCGAATGCTTTCTCCTGATCCAAGAACAGAAAGCCAACATTTTCTTCATATAATTTAGAGTAATCTAAAATGTCTCTGATCATAAAGATGTTGTCATATATGGTTCTTTCTGGAATGCAGTAGGATTGATCTTGATGTATTACATCTCCTAATACAGTTTTCAGCCTATTTGCCAACACTTTAGCTATTAGCTTATAGTCAGTTGTTAAAATTGACACCGGCCTCCAGTTTTTTAGATCACTCAAGTCACCTTTTTTTGGTAAAAGTGTTAATACTGCCCGATGGCAACTTGTGGGAAGGCGCTTTTCTTTAAAACACTCTTGGATCACCTCATAAAAGTCTCTTCCAATGTATTTCCACACAGCTTTAAAAAAGTCCACTGATAGTCCATCAATTCCAGGTGCTCTACCCAGGTTCATCTGTTTAACGACATCATTTAACTCCTCGAATGATACAGAACTGTCCAGAATCTCACTCTGTGTTTTCGTGATAGAAGGCAGCTGCTGCAGTGTCTGTGACACGCATTCAGAATCCGTTTCTTCTTTTCTATACAAGTTTGAATAAAAGTCCACAGCAATCTTTCTCATTTCTCTTGCATCAAAAGTCTTTCGTCCATCAGGTTTTGTCAAACAATACATTTCATTTTGTTGTTTTGACACTTTTTCTAAATTAAAAAAATATGCAGTGGGAGCATCTATCTCATGTACAGACATAAAACGAGATCTTATCAGGGCACCTTTTGCCCGCACTTGCAACAAATCTTCTAGATCACGTTTCTTTTCACCCAATATGCCAGCTGAAGATGAATTAGATTTCTGAATCATACCAGATGTGATGTTTACAATCTCTTGTTCTATTTCAGACATTTTTTGTTTTATTTTTCTTGTTGAAAAACAAGTATACTGCTGACAAAATATTTTTATTTGTGTCTTTCCTATTTCCCACCATTGTATCAAATCATCAAATTCATTTTTCTTAGAACCCCATTCTTTCCAAAACATTTCAAATTTCTCTATGAACTCTTTTTCTTTCAACAATGCAACATTAAATTTCCAATATGGACTTTTAGATTTAGCTTGTGTCAGAATAATATTCACTGTAATAAAATTGTGATCTGATAGACAACATGGAAAAATCTCACACCCCATTATTCTATTATTTTCAGCACCCTTGACATAAAACCTGTCAAGTCTTGCTACCCTTATCATTCCCTGCGAAACTTTTGTCCATGAATATTGCTTCATCTCTTTATTCCAGTCTCTCCATACATCTACCCAATCATTCTGCACTATAATACTTTTTAAAACAGCTACTGATACAGGATGTGGTTCCTCATTATTCCTATCTAAAAGAAAATTAATAGTACAATTCCAATCCCCCCCAATGATTAGCATACCATCTACAGTATAACTTTTTAAAAACTCTCCTAATTTCCTAAACATAATGATTTTATCTGACCCTTTATTTGGAGCATAAATATTTATAAAAACGAATATCTGGTTTTCAATTTTAGCTTTCACCATCAAAATACGTCCTCTCTCTATTTCTATTTCTGATAAAATATTAACATTGAGGTGAGTTGAAAATAAAATCGCTACACCTGAACTGACATTTGTGCCATGGCTTAAACAAATATTTCCTTTCCACCACAAATTTAACTCCGATTCATTTTTAATATCACTATGAGTTTCTTGTAAAAATATTACTTCTGAATCTTTAAGCCTAAGAAACTCAGAGAGTAAAACTCTTTTTCCTCCTTCCCTCAGCCCATTCACGTTTAATGATCCTAGTCTAAGAATCTGCATTGCTGGGGAGAGGGAAAAAAACAACAAATGACAAAAACACAAAACGAAAATTAGGATAGATCCCACACCCATGTGCTTTATTTTTTCCATTTTGACAGTTTTACGTTATCTTTATGAGTTTTACGTACATTTGTTAGAAACTTTTTCAGCCGAAAACGTTTCTGTTTTGAAATGACCTCATAGCCCACCGTCCTCTGAGCCAACGCCACTGATTTGATAAACTTCTTAACATCGGGGAAAAATTTTGCCACATCAACCTTTTTCCCTTTAGTCAAATCCAGAAAATCATTTAACTCTTCGACAGAATAAACATCCTCCAAAGACTGACTACAATCAATCTCCGAGAATTCCGAACAATTGTCACAATCGTCCCCTTCTTCTTCACTGCTTTCACTCTCCATAAGCACGTTATTCTGTAATCCGCTAACACTCGCATCCTCATCATCGTGAACGCCTTCCTTATCTTCATCAGCAACTTCCTCCATCACAACAATCGGGCCCACAGCATTATCACCAGCTCGTATAGTTGAAATAAACTCACTCACCTCTGACTTTGAACTTGGATCTAGAGCACTCTTCTCCGGTAGAGAACCAGTTTGTGGAATAACGCTGGGTTCTCCTGCCGAATCCGTATCCTCTGAATCCTTATCGTTAACCCCGTTTATCTTTTGTTTTTTTTCTGGAATGCTCACCTCCTTTACACCAATTGGCCGTTTTTCTTTGTCTTGACTTTTGTTTTTTTCGCTTTGAGCGTTTTGCTTATCATTATTTCCCTCGTTCTTTTCATTTTCTGATTGTTTCTTATGCGGGCACGTGAACTTCTTATGTCCTAAATCCCCGCATTCAAAACAACGCAAACTTTCTGTCGTTGCATAAATCATATAGGAGCTGTCCCCTTGCTGAATGCGAAACGATATATCCAATTCCTTAGATTGCGCATTTAAAAACATGAATACTTGTCTTCGAAAGGACAACACATGTTTTAATGCTGGGTTTTTACACCCGAACGGCAACATTTTAATGGATCCAGCAAACTTTCCAAAGCGACTCAGTTCTTTTGTAATTTGCTCATTTGTAATAAATGTCGGTGCATTTGAAATGGTAACCCTGGTAGCCGGTGCGCGTAAAGGTATTACTTGCACCAGGGAATCAGCAATAACAATTCCTTTTTCCACAAGGCTGTTTACCAATTTTCCATCTTTCAGAAACACCACCACCGCCTTGTTCATTCTGGACGCCGATACTATATTTTCGTGCCCTACAACCTCGCCCATTGCTAAAAGTACGTCTTCTACGGTAATTGCTTGATCCGAGAACACTTTGCACCCATTTTTGATAGTTATCCCCGGCGCTCCCTCGCCGGAGAGAGACGCCATGGCCTTAGTCAAACTACTTCCTCACACCAGATGTTTCTTAAACTAACCTATATAATAAACCAAAAATTGTGCATAAATAAAACCACCCCAAAAAAACTTAAATAAAACCCAGAAAAAGATTTTAAACTTGAAATCAAATTCAAACGTGCCGCTCTCACACCCCACGCCACACTTCCGCTCCCAGCATGCAACACACACAAAGAGAGAGAGAGAGAGAGGAGGGGGGCAGTGGGAGAGAAAAATAGAGAGAGAAGAGAACGTTTCATAAAAGGGACACTGGGACATACTCCCTTCAAAAAGATATAACCAACATATATCTGTGTTTTCAAACCAGGAAAATCTTTTTGAAGGGAGTATGTCCCAGTGTCCCTTTTATGAAACGTTCTCTTCTCTCTCTATTTTTCTCTCCCACTGCCCCCCTCCTCTCTCTCTATATTCTAGCACAGTTGTCTGTATTCATGAGAGAGCAATTGTAATTGTATTTCTTCACGTTTGTTTCAGTGAAGTCAAAAGAGTTGACTAGAACTATGTTTAATCATGTCATTGTGGATACAGCTTTCAGCCAGCCTGTAGCAGGTTAACTCGATGCTAGCCCAGTTCTGACAGGATCCTATGTCCTGGGTGTAAGCATAGCGCTAGCTCCCATGCAGGCTGATAGTTGGGAATGAGTTTGTTAGCATAATGCTAGCTCCCAGACTGGTAATGAGTTAGCTGAGCCACAACTGTTGAGTGAAAGCCATGTTTAATGAACATCCAAGATATTAATGAGGCATAAAATGACACAAGGAAATACAAGATGTTGTGGTGTGGGTCTGTGCTTCAGTCTGACCTTCTGTCTGTCTACTTTTCTCTCTCTCTCTCTCTCTCTCTCTCTCTCTCTCTCTCTCTCTCTCTCTCTCTCTCTCTCTCTCTGTGTCTCTCCAACTCTCTCTTGCTCTCTCTCTACCCCCCCTCTCTCTCTGTGTGTGTCTCTCTCTCTCTCACTCTCTCTCACTCTCTCCCCCTCTCTCTCTCTCAGTGTCAATTCAATATCAATTTCAATTCAATTCAATTTCAATTTCAACTTCAATTTCAATTTCAAATTCAATTTCAATTAAATGTAAAGGCTTTATTAGCATGGGAAACATATGTTAACATTGCCAAAACAAGTAAAGTATACAATAAAAATTAAATTAATTAACAGTAAGAAGATATGGGAGTTTATCAAAATTGGGTTTGTTTTCGAATTCTTTGTGGATCTGTGTAATCTGAGGGAAATATGTCTCTCTAATATGGTCATATATTTGGTAGGAGGTTAGGAAGTGCAGATCAGATTCCACCTCATTTTGTGGGCAGTGTGCACATAGCCTGTCTTCTCTTGAGAGCCAGGTCTGCCTATGGCGGCCTTTCTCAATAGCAAGGCTATGCTTACTGAGTCTGTACATAGTCAAATATTTCCTTAAGTTTGGGTCAGTCACAGTGGTCAGGTATTCTGCCACTGTGTGCTCTTTGTTAAGTGCCAAATAGCATTCTAGTTTGCTCTGTTTTTTTGTAAATTCTTTCCAATGTGTCTGTTTGTGTTTGTGAACAAAGCCCCAGGACCAGCTTGCTTAGGGGACTCTTCTCCAGGTTCATCATGCCCTCCCTCTCTCTCTCTCTCCCACTCTCCCTCCTCTCTCTCTCTCTCTCTCTCTCTCTCTCTCTCTCTCTCTCTCTCTCTCTAGTTTGACCGAGGTGGTGCTTTATTCATGAAGTTCAATAAGTAGCCCTTTGATGTTTATGAATGATTAAACACAACACTTTTTGAATAATCTTTCACTTGGGTAAATACTTCCTGTAGTCATTTTCTTCATGGTAACACACTAGGTAAGTTAATGATGTGTTGAAGGATGGGAGATTAGGGTTTAAGGGACACAGTAGGAACCAGGTCCTTCAGTCTCATACAAAATAGATGACTGCAGGACAAGCCGTTTATCAGACATGGGTACTATTTGAAATCTTTCAAAAGCTTAAAGCGTTTTCTTTATCCTGGCTGGAGTGCCATATGGGAGGGTTTTGCTATATTAGTTATATTAGCCCACTGCGCCAGGCAAGCTCAATCAAACCCATATAACGTATTTTAAATGATTTCAAATAGAATTTTAACCCAGATTTATTGAAAATTAGTGTGAAGGAATGATAACAGATGACAATATCCATTTGTGATGACAGACTGTATTCTCCCTAATAGGACACACCCCCTGCTGTTCCTGTATGATAACTGGAATTAGCATCAATGAGACGTCAGCTTATCTCATCTAGGCCTTTAATTAATCACCAAATGATGCTACAAAGCTCTCTGTTCGTTTGTATGCTAGCTTGTACATGCATACACAAGCGCTGGTACACACACTGCGGGAGCAAAATAGATAGAGAGAAAGAGAGACACCAAATAATGCATGCAGAGCAGAATTAGGCCAATATCCGTTAATGATCAAAATTCAGAACAGAGCCGTTAAATTCTACAACCCCCTAAAAGGAAGCGATTCCCAAACCTTCCATAAAAAAGCCATCACATACAGAGAGATGAACCTGGAGAAAAGTCCTCTAAGCAAGCTGGTCCTGGGGCTCTGTTCACGAACACAAACAGACCCCACAGAGCCCAAGGACAGCAACACATTTAGACCCAACCAAATCATGAGAAAACAAAAATATAATTATTTGACACATTGGAAAGAATTAACAAAAAAAATTAGCAAACTAGAATGCTTTTTGGCCCTAAAAAGAGAGTACACAGTGGCAGAATACCTGACCATTGTGACTGACCCAACATTAAGGAAAGCTTTGACTATGTACAGACTCAGTGAGCATTGCCTTGCTATTGAGAAATAGCTGCCGTAGGCAGACCTGGCTCTCAAGAGAAGACATGTGCACACTGCCCACAAAATGAGGTAGAAACTGCACTTCCTAACCTCCTGCCAAATGTATGACCATATTAGAGAGACATATTTTCCTCAGATTACGCAGATCCACAAAGAATTTGAAAACAAATCCAATTTTGATAAACTCCCATATCTACTGGGTGAAATACCACAGTGTGCATCACAGCAGCAAGACTTGTGACCTGTTGTCACAAGAAAAGGGCAACCAGTGAAGAACAAACACCATTGTAAATACAACCCATATTTATGTTTATTTATTTTCCCTTTTTTACTTTAACTATTTGCACACTGTATATATACATAATATGACATTTGTAATGTCTTTCTTTTTTTGGAACTTTTGTGAGTAATGTTTACTGTTAATTTGTATTGTTCATTTCACTTTTGTTTATTATCTATTTCACTTGCTTTGGCAATGTAGACATACGTTTCCCATGCCAATAAAGCCCCTTGAATTGAATTGAATTGAGAGAGAGATGTTTGAGTCCATTCTCTGCCGTCCCTACACTGTTTGTCCCCATGTGGTAGCCCAGTGATATAATTAGAATGGAAATTACAGAAAGTTATAGCGAGCTAAATCCCCCATGAATTGCGTATCTAAAAATGTCCAGGCAACGCCAGTGGGTGTATCACCATAGCAACAGCCTTCTTCTGCACTCTATTTTGGGCAGAAAAGCGAGAGAGAGAGAGAGAGAGAGAGAGAGAGAGAGTAGAGCGAGAGAGAGAGAGAGAGAGAGAGAGAGCAAGAAAGAGAAAGAGAGTGAGAAAGAGAGAGAGAGTAGAGAGAGAGAGAGAGTAGAGAGAGAAAGAAAGTGAAAGAGAGTGAGAGAGAGAGAGAGAGAGAGAGAGAGAGAGAGAGAGAGATAAAGAAAAAGAGAGGCTACAGAAAACAAAACGCAAACATTGCTGTTTCCAGGAGAACTGTATACATTACTCAAGTAGGGGAAATACTCTTAGAGTGTTGATCGGTGGGCGGGTGTGTGAATGCATGGCTTGACTTTGTTAGGGTTAGCGTGACAGTCATCCAAGGACATTGAGGGCTATAGGGTTTTACTCAGTCCACTACATCTGAGGTCAATGTTTTACAATAAATATGTACGTAGCATCAGTCAGATCAGTCAATGCAGCACTAATTGCCTTATTGATAGAAGAGGGTCTAATGGAATGGAAAATAAAGAATCATGTAATGTAAAGAATGTGAGTAATATCAATTGAGGTATTCTGCAGTCAAGGGCACCCTGTCATTGATTGGTCAAAATGGCAATTTCAAGTCAAATGTCAATTGATCCACAAACAATCTAAAACTAGCCCATACTCTAATATGATATCCCCCACTCTCTCGCTCTCCCCTCTCTCACACACTTTCTTCCTTCCCATCTCTCCCTTTCTCTCTTTCTCCCTCCTTCATCCCCCTCTTCACCCGCTCCCTCAATCACCTCTCACACACTTTCTCCCTCCCTCTTTCCTCTGTCTCCACCTCCTCTACTTTTCTCTCTGTGGGGTTTCCATTGAGCAGGACGGGAGGGGAGGCATCACTGATCTCTGTGTATCGATCATCAGCCTGAATCACTGATCTCTGTGTATCGATCATCAGCCCGAATCACTCACATCTGTGTATCGATCATCAGCCTGAATCACTGATCTCTGTGTATCGATCATCAGCCTGAATCACTGATCTCTGTGTATCGATCATCAGCCCGAATCACTGATCTCTGTGTATCGATCATCAGCCCGAATCACTGATCTCTGTGTATCGATCATCAGCCCGAATCACTCACATCTGTGTATCGATCATCAGCCTGAATCACTGATCTCTGTGTATCGATCATCAGCCCAAACACACTCTCTCCTCTTACACAACAAAGACTGAAACACCACCTACTAGTTGTAAACAACATACTTTAGACAGCATTAAGGATAACTTGGAAGCAAAGCTGCTTTCCCATTAATAAAGGTGACATCATGTTGGAAGATGCTGACTGCAGGCAGAGCCGGTCCTGACCTCCCTGGGGCCCTAAGCAAAATTCTGCTAAGGGGCCCTCCTACCTGACCCGGGAGCCATGTAAAACATTTGTCATTGCCACAAAGTCACCCTTGACACCCCAGTGCTCCCACTACAATCCTCCCTCCTATAAAACAGTTTGCTCCATCTGTCGGTCTAAGAATAAGTAGACCTATACAGAACAGAATGAGGTATAAACAAACAATATTTATTGAATATAAGATTTTCTATATAATCTTAAGATAAGTGAATATTAACATTAACTTAAATAAGAAATTGTAGAAAATATGAAATGTAGAAAATAATAAAATATAACACTGAGCTTTGGCTCTGCTGCCTGGTAATTAGTTCAGTTCTCAAAATATTATACAATTAGCTTTGGCTATACAATGTAAACATAAGCCTATAGGCTATGGCTGCAGCTATATGTCTCAAAATAGTCAAATAAAATGATGAGCTTTAATTTTGAAAAGTTATTTTGCTACTGTTACTGGTAAGGTGACTGCAATTCTTAGGGCTATCCAAAGGTTAGGATAGAGTTCCTCCAGGTTTTTCTCACAGAGAAAGGAAAGCAGCTCAAAGGCAGTCATCTTATCTGATGGCAGATCAGGTAAATTCCAAATCTTGTGTGCCAGATCCATTCCACTGATGTCACAGTCATCTCTGAAGGTTAGAGTGTTTTCAACTTCCATGCAGTGAGCCTTTAAATATTCACTGGACATCTTAGAGGCAGTGTTGAAGTTCAGCAGCAATCCATATTTGGTTTTCACTTGGTTGAGTGTTTCAAATCTCTCATCCATGGATGTCACAGCAGAGTCGACCACAATGTTGAAGTACTTCAAGGTTTTTCAGTGCATCAGACAGCCTCATAGCTGAAATGCCTCTTGCTGTTTCTCTGCTTCTCTTTCAGAACAGCCTCCAAATTAATTTCTTCACAAATGCTTTTGGCTGTGGTCTGGGCCTCAGATAATCCAGTTCCCCGGTATGTAGTGAGGGAGGCCTTTGCATTTGAGAATATATTCACTGTAATATCCAACTGCATTGAGGGGGATTGGAGGAGCTTGTTCACCTTCACCGTCATTGTCAGTATCTCACACCATACGACACAGCAAATCAAGAAGCGGTAGGACCCAACTTCCTCTGCAAGTGCTTGTGCCTCCACTTTGGCCACAGGATCGTTGATCGTTTGTATGGCTTCCAGTAATGCCTCCCAAAACTCAGAAGCCTGATACCTGATTGCATGAACACTTTGGAGCCCATCTTGTGTCATTCCATGACTTCACGGTTATGTTCACGTGTTTCTTCAAAACACTCAATTTTTGTGTGCCAGCTAAAATGAAGGTGAAGAGATTTTGCACATGCCCAAAAAACCCAACTGCATCTTTTGAAGATTCGGCAGCATCTGCAATGACAAGGTTTAGAGTATGTGCTCCACATGGGACGAACACGTCTCTGGGATTTGTTTTGAGCAGTCTGGCTTGTACTCCTTGGTGCTTGCCCTTCATGTTGGCCCCATTATCATAAGCTTGCCTTCTGCAATCTTCAAATGGAATCTTCAGCTCGTTCAGCTTATCTAAGATGACAGTTGACAGATTCAAGCCTGTTGTAACCTCAACATTCACAAAGCCGAGGAAGTGCTCCTTGATCTCTGGCTCCCTTTTTGCTCCTGGTAACTAATGTCAGGTGTACTATCCAAGATAATGGAGAAGTACTTTGAGTCTCTTACTTGAGTCACTATTGCTTCCAGAATCTTGTCACTCACAATCTGTATCAGCTCATTCTGTGTGCGCTTCCCAAGGTATTGAGCATGTGTCTCTCCATCTTTAATTTTTGCTGAGATGATTTTCCATAACGGGGTCAAATATTTCCAGTAATTCAACCTCTTTTAGGAAGTTTCCATTATCTGGTTGGAAGAGTTTGTCTGATGAACCCCTGAATGCTAGGTTTCTTTCAGCCAGAGACTGGGTGATACTTATTAAACATGTAAGGACATCCCGCCATCTCTTTCTATCTGGTCAAGAGTCTGTCCCCGATCAAGTTCTCTCCACTTAATCATATTGTTTGTGTGTTCAGGACGACCCTCATGGTGTTTCAGAATGGCGTTGATATTTGACCAGTTGTTCACACCTTCCTTTATTATTTTGTAGTCTTTTGTAGAAAAGAGCTTACAGCAAAAACAATACACAGCGTTGTTTTTGATTGATTATTTAAGCCATCCTCTGGTAATCTTTTCCCCATTTGACAGCTGTATCTGTAATAAGCCTGAATGGAAACCTCTTCTAGACTTGTCTTTAGGGTAAGAAAATCCAGTCCTGGTTTGAATGAACCTCTGCGCACTAACTCAGTCCTCGTGAAGTCTGTTAAGACTGGGGGCCAATATGCTGGGTCATTTGGTGGAGCAGCAACTGTTCTGTTAGGGTCTGAGCTGCTTGTATCTGATGCTGGCTGTACACCTCTGGTTGTGCTAGTACTGGCTGAGGCTGCCTGTACTTCACCTGGGTCTGTGTTAGTACTTTCTGAAGCTGCCAGTGCTGGGTCTGTGTTAGTATTTGCTGAAGCCGTCTGTACTGGATTTGTGTTAATACTGGCTGAGGCTGGATGTGGATCCACTGAGTCTGTGCTTGTACTGGCTAATGACCCAGGATCTCTTCTACTGACAAACTTAAGCATAGCACCTGTAAATTATAGATAACAATACTATTATTCATTTTATCAGCTGCATCAGGCCCATTCAAACTGGCTCCCCCAGATTTCCATTTATACATTTTCAAATATAAAATAATATTTATAGTATGGCTTGGCTGAATACTTGATGGTTATTATTTACTGAGAGATGTGCATCCATATTGCCCAGTATGCCCAGCTAATCACATTTTAAATTCAATATATAAATCAATAGTCAATGTCAATCCATAGCTTTCCATCTTGCATTAGTCCAGAGTTGTAACTGAACCTTGACTGAGAGACAAGATAACCATTGTCCTGTTTTAAAATGATGTGCCTATGAGGAGTGCCATCAGGCCCATATATTGTCTGGACTGCTCCCCACAGAGGTTGCTGCTGAAAAGCGCAAGTTTAATTTCGAGCACATGAACGCATGTTCACACGCAACACGGTTATCTTTTCCGAGCTGCAGTTTATAAACACCATTGCCTGTTGGGGTTTATCAAACATAATAAATAGTTGTATTTCACTTCTGTCAGGCACAAAGTCACAGAACACAGCCCTGGAAGTGGCTGGCAAGCAAGTCACAGACAGACCAAGAGATGCACTGCCCAGCTAGGTTAGCAAGACAGACAGACTAGAGAGAGATGCACTGCAAGCTAGCACATCAACTTAACCTTACTGTTATTTGCTGACATCAAACTTGGAGAGGAGAGAACACAAGTTTACCTGATTGCTGTTCCCGCAATTCACTCTCATGGTGGTTTTTTTTCTCTCTTTTCGTGACCAGAAGGATAGTTCCGCTTCATCCTCTCATCGAAGTTGTAAACATTGACACCCGCTTTGACACGAGGGGGAGGCGGGGCCCTTGCGTAATTTGCGGGGCCCTACACAACTTGCGTAGTTGGCCGCTCGGCTCTGACTGCAGGTATTGGTTGCAGGAGGTTAAACTTGTTTTTGAGGTTTGTTTTAAGTTTTTCTGAGGTTAGTGTAAATCTTCACTGGACGTTCTTCTTCTTTGACAAATACATCTGTTCTGAGACAGGAAATGCTTGACATTCCATTCCGATGCCTCTTTGCTAATGAAGACATAACTTTGAACCCCCAAGGCAGGATGTATTCATAACCCTGTGCCCGTCCGTGCCCACATGTCTGGAGGTGCATCCTGATTGTCTTGTCTGTTTTTGTCACCGAAGACGGTGATTTGTCAATGTCAACACAATGCTAGGCTGACCTCCCTTCTTCCCTCCTGATGTCACCAGAGTCTGATGAGTCACTGTCCCATTATCTGATTAATCATATAGACACACACAGTGTACACACACACACACACACACACACACACACACACACACACACACACACACACACACACTGAAAGAGAGTGAGGGAGAAACAAGAGAGGTAAAGAATGGAGAGAACAAGAGAGGATTGAGAGAGGCATGAAGAGACTGAGAAAGTCAGACAGGGATAGCAAACGCCCAATCAAATGACCCACTACACTGCCCCTTCTGCCTCTCTGCCAACATACAGATGAACAGGTGTATCATGTACCAGTATCTCTGCCAACATATAGATGAACAGGTGTATCATGTACCAGTATCTCTGCCAACATATAGATGAACAGATGTATCATGTACCAGTATCTTTGCCAACATATAGATGAACAGGTGTATCATGTACCAGGATCTCTGCCAACATATAGATGAACAGATGTATCATGTACCAGGATCTCTGCCAACATATAGATGAACAGGTGTGCATGCTATGGCAGCACCTTCATGAGGTCGCAGTTCGTGGCACCACTAGATCACTGTGGTTAGTAACACATAGGGTGAGTCTAAAATGGCACTCTATTCCCCTATATAGTACATATATGGACCAGGGCCCATATGTTTTTGGTCAAAAGTAGTGCACTATATCGTGAATAAATTGCCATTTGGGAGGCAACCATACAATAGCCATGTCTATCCCTGTCTAATCCAGGCAATCATACAATATCCATGTCTAATCCAGGCAGTCATACAGTATACATGTCTAATCCAGGCAGTCATACAGTATCCATGTCTAATCCAGGCAGTCATACAGTATCCATGTCTAATCCAGGCAGTCATACAGTATCCCTGTCTAATCCAGGCAGTCATACAGTATACATGTCTAATCCAGGCAGTCATACAGTATCCATGTCTAATCCAGGCAGTCATACAGTATCCATGTCTAATCCAGGCAGTCATACAGTATCGATGTCTAATCCAGGCAGTCATACAGTATCCCTGTCTAATCCAGGCAGTCATACAGTATCCATGTCTAATCCAGGCAGTCATACAGTATCCATGTCTAATCCAGGCAGTCATACAGTATGCATGTCTAATCCAGGCAGTCAGACAGT
>CM042412.1:5708715-5713715 GCA_023634145.1 Thymallus thymallus
CTCCGACACATTGGTGCAGCTGGCTTCCAGGTCAATCGAGCGGGTGTTAAGTAGCGCAGCTTCTTAACACCCGAGATAGATAGGGTTAGAGGGAGATAGAGGGAGGAAGAGGGAGGAAGAGGGAGGAAGAGGGAGGAAGAGGGAGGAAGAGGGAGAACGAGGGAGGAAGAGGGAGGAAGAGGGAGGAAGAGGGAGAAAGAGGGAGGAAGAGGGAGGAGAGAGGGAGAAAGAGGGAGGAAGAGGGAGATAGAGGGAGATAGAGGGAGGGAGAGGGAGGAAGAGGGATATAGAGGGAGGAAGAGGGAGATAGAGGGAGATAGAGGGAGGAAGAGGGAGGAAGAGGGAGGAAGAGGGAGGAAGAGGGAGATAGAGGGAGATAGAGGGAGGAAGAGGGAGGAAGAGGGAGATAGAGGGAGATAGAGGGAGATAGAGGGAGGAGAGGGAGATTGAGGGAGGAGAGGGGGTAGAGGGAGATAACAACATTGAACCAACATCTCAAGACATCAGTCAGGAAGTTAAAGCTTGGTTGCAAATGGGTCTTCCAAATGGACAATGACCCCAAGTATACCTCCAAAGTTGTGGCAAAATGGCTTAAGGACAACAAAGTCAAGGTATTGGAGTGGCCATCACAAAGCCCTGGCCTCAATCCTATAGAAAATTAGTGGGCAGAACTGAAAAAGCGTGTGCAAGCAAGGAGGCTTACAAACCTGACTCAGTTACACCAGTTCTGTCAGGAGGAATGGGCCAAAATACACCCAACTTATTGTGGGAAGCTACCCAAAACGTTTGACCCAAGTTAAACAATTTAAAGGCAATGCTACCAAATACTAATTGAGTGTATGTAAACTTCTGACCCACTGGGAATGTGATGAAAGAAATAAAAGCTGAAATAAATCATTCTCTCTACTATTATTATGACATTTCACATTCTTAAAATAAAATGGTGATCCTAACTGACCTAAGACAGGACATTTCTACTAGGATTAAATGTAAGGAATTGTGAAAAACTGAGTTTAAATGTATTAGGCTCAGATGTATGTAAACTTACAACTTCAGCTATAGATCCAAATGATTTTCCTTCCACCATGCTCCCCCTTCCTCAGCTTGGAGATGGAAGGTGTTTGATCGGAACCCGTATCAGCAAGTGAGTGTTCTCCAGGAAATGGAGGAGGCCTGCGGCGATATCACTGCAGAGAAATGCCAAGGATGGATCCGCCATGCTAGGCGCTTTTTCCCCCGCTGCTTGGCCAGGGAACACATCCTTTGTGAGGTGGATGAAAACTTGTGGCCAAATCAACATGACAGGCAGGACAATGCCTGAGCTTTCTGTGGTTTCTATTTGTTGCTTGATGATATCAAATGTATGTGTTATGTATGAATCCATGTATAATTTGTGGCTGGTCAGGATCATACTTTATGTGAAATAAAGTTCTTCTTTACTGGCTGTGTTGGTGGCTGACACTCTTCCATTTTGATGAGAGAGTTTTATTTCTCTAAACACAGTGTTTTCTTCACGCTCAGTGTGAGCAACAGATATGATGTACGTGTGCATGATTCTGACCCGATTATTTGATTTGAATTTCATTTTTCCCCGTGTGTGTAAGGTTTTAGTGATGTGACTTTTTATAATGGGCATTGTGTTAACAGTTTAGGGGTATTCAGAGAATAGTGTGTATTCAATTGGGAAAAACTGTAATGATGAAATAATTACAAATATGAATACAATTGAGGCCCAAGAGGGTGCTTTTGGTCATTGAGTGCAGGAAAGGTTTACCACTAGAGGAAGAAAACTATCTGGTAATAAAACGACCAGTTGAAACATCTCCTCCCCTGCCAACTGTACCTCCCTCCCTCCATCCCTCCCTCCCTCCCTCCATCCCTCCCTCCGTCCCTCTCTCCATAGCCCTCAAATGAGGCCCAGTTAAACTCTATGGAGAACCAACCTTTACTCCTGCCTGGAGGATATCTAAACATAGACTATGTTCGATTGTTATGTTCGATTGTTCTGTTCGGTCCTTTTAGACAGCTGATTCTCTTTGTTCTAACACTCACCTGTCCTAGCTGTTTCTGGTATCAAGTTGACTTTCTTTCTGCCTGCTCGCTAACATCATGTTACCGTCTTCATGTTGATTCAAGTAGTTGTAATTAACGGAGCCTGCGGTTGTCTAAACACCTAATTGATATTCATTTCTCTTTGATGAGACAAAACCTTTTTCTATCAGGCAGTCTTACCGACCACATCACGATCACATCACGACACCTTCACAGGCACATCACTGCTTTATTTATCTATTTTTCCCTCCGCAGGATCTATATTCTACTCAATCAATCAATCAAATGTATTTGTAAAGCCCTTTTTACATCAGCCGATGTCACAAAGTGCTATACAGAAACCCAGCCTAAAACACCAAACAGCAAGCAATGCAGATGTAGAAGCACAGTGGCAAGGAAAATCTCCCTAGAAAGGAAAAACCTAGGAAGAAACCTAGAGAGGAAGCAGGCTCTGAGGGGTGGCCAGTCCTCTTCTGGCTGTGCCGGGTGGAGATTAAAACAATTCATGGCCATTAAGGCCATGTCTTTCTCCACAATGTCATGACATCAAAAACACCAGGGTGATGAAAGCCCTTGAAAATCAGAGGTTGTAGAATAGAACCCCTGGAGACAGAGAGTTATTGGCTTTACTGCTCATCTAGGCAAAATGGATAAAAAAT
Source organism: Thymallus thymallus (assembly GCA_023634145.1). Lineage (NCBI taxonomy): Eukaryota > Metazoa > Chordata > Actinopteri > Salmoniformes > Salmonidae > Thymallus > Thymallus thymallus. Next base: position 5,711,427 of record CM042412.1, read on the forward strand.
ACAGCGGGTGAAATAAGTATTGAACACGTCGCCATTTTTCTCAATAAATATATTTCCAAAGGTGCTATTGACATGAAATTTTCACCAGATGTTGGTAACATCCAAACAGTTCAATTCTGCTCTCATCTGACCACACTATATTCTCCCAGTATTTCACTGGCTTTTCCAAATGTTGTGCAGCAAACTTTAAACGAGCTTCAACATGCTTTTTTTTCAGCAATGGAGTCTTGCGTGGTGAGCGTGCATACAGGCCATGGCGATGGAGTGCATTACTTACTGTTTTCTTTGAGACAACAGTACCTGCTAATTCCACAAGTGGTCCTTGGCTCTTGGACAACTCTTCTGATTATTCTTTTCACTCCTCTATCAGAAATCTTGCGAGGAGCACCTGGTCGAGGCAAATTTATGGTGAAATGATTGTCTTATGGCCCCAACAGTGCTCACTGGAACATTCAGAAGCTTAGAAATGCGCCTATAACCAATGCCATCATTATGTTTTGAGACAGCTCTTTGCTTTTACCCATCATGAGATGTGTCTTGTGTGACACCTTGGCAATGAGACCTTTTTGTAGGCCATCAGTTGGGACTGAACCAGCTGATATTAATTTGCACTGACAGGGGGCTGGAATGCTTTTTAATTACTGATAGTTTTCAGCTGTTGTCTTGGCTTTCCATGCCTTTTTGCACCTCCCTTTCTTCATGTGTTCAATACTTTTCCCCTGTGTCATTTCACATTATTGCACATAACTTAATTTCTGAACTTATTTGTTTTGGTTTCTATTCAATTTCATGTCAATAGCACCTTTGGAAATATATTTACTGAGAAAAATGGTGACGTGTTCAATACTTATTTCACCCGCTGTAAGTGTGTGTGTGTGTGTGTGTGTGTGTGTGTGTGTGTGTGTGTGTGTGTGTGTGTGTGTGCGTGCGTGCGTGCGTGCGTGCGTGCGTGCGTGCGTGTGTGTGTGTTCGAATGAGCAAGTGTGTGTCGTGTTTATGGAAATATCAAACGGTTCCAGATTACTGATTAGAAAGGCTGATTCACAAAGAACAGATGTTCTGTGATCACAAACAAAGTAGTGTTAGTCGTCAGAGTACGCCAGCCAAACATCTACCTCTAATTGTGCTGTTCCACAGAAGAATCAAGTCATGACTCCATGAGACAAATCAAGACTGCATTATCCAGCTGAGCTAAAGCCTAAGCATTTGGGAACAATAGTAATTCACTTTCTCTTCGTGGATCAACAAAGTATCAATCGAATCCATCAATCCATACCTGCATTTTGGTCTCAGTATATCATACAGTACATAGCTGACAGTATATTATACAGTACATAGCTGACAGTATATTATACAGTACATAGCTGACAGTATATTATACAGTACATAGCTGACAGTATATTATACAGTACATAGCTGACAGTATATTATACAGTACATAGCTGACAGTATATTATACAGTATATAGCTGACAGTATATTATACAGTATATAGCTGACAGTATATTATACAGTACATAGCTGACAGTATATTATACAGTATATACCTGACAGTATACTATACAGTATATAGCTCACAGTATATTATATAGTACATAGCTGACAGTATATTATACAGTATATAGCTGACAGTATATTATACAGTATATAGCTGACAGTATATTATACAGTATATAGCTGACAGTATATTATACAGTATATAGCTGACAGTATATTATACAGTACATAGCTGACAGTATATTATACAGTACATAGCTGACAGTATATTATACAGTTCATAGCTGACAGTATATTATACAGTTCATATCTTACAGTATATTATACAGTATAGTACATAGCTGACAGTATATTAAACAGTATAGTACATAGCTGACAGTATATTAAACAGTATAGTACATAGCTGACAGTATATTAAACAGTATAGTACATAGCTGACAGTATATTATACAGTTCATATCTTACAGTATATTATACAGTATAGTACATAGCTGACAGTATATTAAACAGTATAGTACATAGCTGGCAGTATATTATACAGTATAGTACATAACTGACAGTATATTATACAGTATAGTACATAGCTGACGGTACGTTATACAGTGCATTGCTGACAGCATATTATACAGTTCATATCTTACAGTATATTATACAGTATAGTACATAACTGACAGTATATTATACAGTACATAGCTGACAATATATTAAACAGTACATGGATAGTCATACTATCATCCTGGTATAGCCGTAGCCTACTGTATTCCTGGGCCCCATATAACTACTGCTGTATTCC
>CM042412.1:5718715-5923715 GCA_023634145.1 Thymallus thymallus
TATGGTGAGATGGTATGTTAGTGATGGTAGTGTGGTGAGATGGTAGTATGGTGAGATGGTATGTTAGTGATGGTAGTGTGGTGAGATGGTATGTTAGTGATGGTAGTATGGTGAGATGGTAGTATGGTGAGATGGTATGTTAGTGATGGTAGTATGGTGAGATGGTAGTATGGTGAGATGGTATGTTAGTGATGGTAGTGTGGTGAGATGGTAGTATGGTGAGATGGTAGTGTGGTGAGATGGTATGTTAGTGATGGTAGTATGGTGAGATGGTAGTATGGTGAGATGGTATGTTAGTGATGGTAGACCCCTGACAGAGCACTGTCACACCAAGACCCCTGATAGAGAACTGTCACACTGGTCTCTGGAGGGCCTCTCTCTTTCAGAGAGAGAGAGAGAGAGAGAGAGAGAGAGAGAGAGAGAGAGAGAGAGAGAGAGAGAGAGAGAGAGAGAGAGAGAGAGAGAGAGAGAGAGAGAGAGAGATTCTGAGATATGAGACAAAAGAGAGATAGGAGACCTTCTGATGCTCACAGGAGCAGAAGTAGACAGGTAGTGTGTGCGATGGTATGATGGTTTGGTCATAGAAACAGAGACATGAAAAAATAAAGCAGTCCAAGAAGAAATGATGATCAGTCTGACCATTGAAAAGGTAAGACGACAGGAAGGACCTAAGGGTTACTATTTGACCCTATGGGGCCTGGTCAAAGGTAATGACCTATTTTGTGAAAACAGTGCCATTTAAGCTGTATGTCTCTATAATCATGTAATCAATCTCCTAATTCAACAAGCATTACTTAGGAAGCATCCATACCTCTACCTTGTGCTTTAACCAAGAAGCAACGAGGACAGGCTTATCTCATCGCAAAGAAAAAATAGCATGGCCCCATTCTCTGCTTTGACATTTTTCCGGTAGTGTAGTAGTCAGACAGCCCTATGTGTGTGTGTGTCTGTGTGTGTCTGTGTGTGCCTCAACGAAACCAACACAATAAACACATTGTATCTAAGAACCTCAAAAGAAAATGAATGGGTGTCTTCTTTTCCTCTCGTCATATATCACTGAATTAACACCCACCATTTTAGTCAATTCAACTGCCCAGCAGTTCTCTCATTTGTTCCACAACAGCAGAACACAACAGTGTGACAGACAGAAAACAAGAAGCAGGGTCGTATTCAATAAGCACCAGACAGAGAACAAGAAGCAGGGTCGTATTCAATAAACACCAGACAGAGAACAAGAAGCAGGGTCGTATTCAATAGGCACCAGACAGAGAACAAGAAGCAGGGTCGCATTCAATAGGCGCCAGACAGAGAACACGTAGCAGGGTTTGTATTCAATAGGCGCTAGACAGAGAACAAGAAGCAGGGTCGCATTCAATAGGCGCCAGACAGAGAACAAGTAGCAGGGTTTGTATTCAATAGGCGCTAGACAGAGAACAAGAAGCAGGGTCGTATTCAATAGGCGCCAGACAGAGAACAAGAAGCAGGGTCATAGTCAATAAGCACCAGACAGAGAACAAGAAGCAGGGTTGTATTCAATTAGCACCAGACAGAGAACAAGAAGCAGGGTTGTATTCAATAAGCACCAGACAGAGAACAAGAAGCAGGGTTGTATTCAATAGGCGCCAGACAGAGAACAAGAAGCAGGGTTGTATTCAATAAGCACCAGACAGAGAACAAGAAGCAGGGTCGCATTCAATTAGCACCAGACAGGTGCTTATTCCAGTCTGCCACAAGAGCATTAGCGAGGTCGGGCACTGATGTTGGGCAATTAGGCCTGGCTTGCAGTCAGCGTTCAAATTCATCCCAATGGTGTTTAATGGGGTTGAAGTCAGTGCTCTGTGCAGGACAGTCAAGTTCTTCCACACCAATCTCGACAAACTATTTCTGTATGGACCTAGCTTTGTGCACGGGGGCATTGTCATGAAACAGGAAAGGGCCTTCCCCAAACTGTTGCCACAAAGTTGGAAGCACAGAATCATATAAAGTCATTGTCTGCTGTAGCGTTAAGATTTCCCTTCACTGGAACTAAGGGGACTAGACGAACCATGAAAAACAGCCCCAGACCATTATTCCTTCTCCACCAAACTTTACAGATGGCACTATGCATTCAGGCAGGTAGCGTTCTCCTGGAATCCACCAAACCCAGATTCATCCGTCGGACTGCCAGAAGGTGAAGAATTATTAATCGCTCCAGAGAGCATGTTTCCACTGCTACAGAGTCCAATGGCGGCAAGCTTTACACCACTCCAGCTGACGCTTGGTATTGGCATTGGTGATCTTAGGCTTGTGTGCGGCTGCTCGGCCATGTGATCCTATTTCATAACGCTCCCGACTAACAGTTCTTGTGCTTCCAGAGGCAGTTCGGAACACGGTAGTGAGTGTTGAGACCGAGGACGGATGATTTTAACGCTCTACGTTCTTCAGCACTCGGCGGTTTCGTTCTGTGAGCTTGTGTGACCTACCACTTCGGGGCGGAGCCGCTGTTGCTCCTAGACGTTTCCGCTTCACAATAACAGCATTTACAGTTGACCCGGGGCAGCTCTAGCAGGGCATAACTGTATCCAGAGTGCCTGGATACAGCCCTTAGACGTGGTATATTGTCCATATACCACAAACCCCCAAGGTGCCTTATTGCTATTTTAAACTGGTTATCAACGTAATTAGAACAGTAAAAATATATGTTTTGTCATACCTGTGGTATACGGTTTGATATACCACGACTTTCAACCAATCAGCATTCAGGACTCGAACCACCCGGTTTATAATGGTAGATATAATAATAATAATAATAATAATAATAATAATAATAATAATAAAGACAGGAAGGCTAATTAACAGCACGGCTAAATAACAGTACAGCTAAATAACAGCACGCTTGTGCATAAGAACAGCCCTTAGCCGTGTTTATATTGGCAATATACGACACCTCCTCGGGCCTTATTTCATAACTCTACCTCGCTCCTAACTAGTCACTATTCACTTTACTATTTGTATATGACAGTACACTGACATAATGTATTTAAGTTATATTCTGTACATTTTACAATATATCCTTCTCTACATCTTTTAGTACTATATCCTCTACTTCATTTAGTACTATATTCTCTACTTCATTTAGTACTATATTCTCTACTTCATTTAGTACTATATTCTCTACTTCATTTAGTACTATATTCTCTACTTCATTTAGTACTATATTCTCTACTTCATTTAGTACTATATTCTCTACTTCATTTAGTACTATATTCTCTACTTCGTTTAGTACTATATTCTCTACTTCATTTAGTACTGTATTCTCTACTTTTTTATACTTTTTTTATTGCTGACATGGTATTTGTATTTGTGACTGTTCTAGTTTTACTGCTCGATTATACTGCATTGTTGAGGAAGCTCTCAAGTAAGCATTTAATTTCACCGTCTCTGCTCCATCCTGTGCATGTGATGAATAAACTTAGATTAGATTTGATTTACTTCAGCGCCATCTGTTGACTGTTGAAAGCACTGCGTTCAGACAGTAATACATGATTCGATTGAAAGGCGGTCTGGCCTCTCTGGGTGTACATTCACTACAGTCAATCTGTCATTCACTTTAGAGTCAATCTGTCTGGACTGGAACAAAGTGACTCTGGCATCTGGGGTCAAAGGTTCAACAGCTAACTAGCAACAGAGAGAAAGCCATAATCTAAAACTGACCTTTAACACTAACCCTAAGCCTAATCCTGCTAGCAGAAATCCATAGACCTCCAGTCACTGTGCTTACACAAGCTAACATCGGCTTGCGAAACGACCTCTAACTTCCTTTATACTGGAAACAGTATCCATTTTAATCTGACTGTGGAAGTAGATAAAGGGCCTCATCGTCAAAATCCCAAAGTATCTTGTCTAGTTAAATAAAGGTTACATAAAAAAATCCATTTAACCTAACCTTAAACAATTCTGAAATATCGGTTTACATGTCAGAAAAGTCTGTATAGCCCTTTCCCTGCAGTCAAATTCATATAGTGTATTGTACACTCATTCTCTGTTATTATGTTATAGAGAGAGATAATATTCTTTATACTTGGTCAAGAGTGGACTTCACTTGACAACCATCTAGGGGACAGAGAAAGAGGAGAGAGGAGAATAAAGAGAACATAGTGCCGTGGTCCCAAACTTGCCTCCCACAAGCCGCCAAAAGTGTCTTGTGGGCCTGATGTGGTTTGTTAGCCGGGAGTTTGAGACCGCTACTTTTGCTAAACTAGTACATACTTTGTTAAAACTGATATATCATGCATCAATACAGAACACCCATAACACATATGAGGGGAGGCCTCTCATCCCGCTATTGTACAGCAGATGCTCTGTTTCTCTAATGTTGTCATGTCCATATTTATCCACTAGAGGGCGAGACTCAACTGGAAGACTGGACATCACCACTCTGGAACTCGTGCACAGGGAAGGAAAGGGGTTTAAGAGTGTTGAAAGAATAGCAGGAAAAGAGCGTACATTCATTGAGTCTTAATATTTTACAAACAGTGGCCCTAACAGCATCAAATTAAAAACAAGTTACTTGACCATTTTTAGTATCCAGCCAGGTCACCTGTGATACAAGCACTGTCACCTTCAGGTAGTTTCCCGTTTAGATAGAGCGTTGAGGATGGCGCATGGGCATAAGCATCTGGTTCCAAAGGTTGCGAGTTTGAATCCAGTGATAGAAAGTTGTTTTTGAGATTTCTTTTTTAAACCTATCCCAAACATGAACCCTTACCTTAACGTCTAATTCTGACGTGAGACTGTGAGAGCTTGTTGTAAGTTCAGGCATTAACTCCAAATTCTTAAGGTTAGGCATTATCTCCGAATGGTTAAGGTAAAGGTTAAGGTTTAGGATAGGCTTAAAACAAAAATTTCAAAACATCGAATATGCAACCTTTTGCACCAGAGGCAGATGCTTTTCTACTTGAAGGTAACAGTGCTCACTGTTGCCCCCTAGTGGTCAGTTACCACGCCATCTCCCGACGTCTTTAGGCGTGGATGGACGTCTAATACTGACTTGTATCACGGGTGACCTGGCTGGAACCTAACCCTAACCTTAAACATTTTGAGTTAATGTCTAAACACAACCTTAAACACCTAGAAGTTTGACGTTTGAGAAACATGGACGAACGGGTCTAATTCTGACGTGAGACTGTGAGAAACTGGTTGCAGCACCATCATCATATGTAGGCTTAGGACCTACAGTACACTAACAGCGTGATCAATTTGACAAACTAGACTAATACGTTTACTTGAAAGAGTTGTTCATAAATTACATATGAGATGATGCAGCCACTTAGCAGAGCTTCCAACAGTTAGCTAATCACTAAGACAAATTCAGCTTCACAGCCACATTCGCCGGTATTATACATTATATATCCATTCATTAAATCTGGCATTTACTTTCCTCTCCAGGGGAACCACTAAAATTCTTATTTATACTTCAAGCCATGATTACACTATGACGATGAATCACAATTAGGTAGTTTGGTATTGTGTACCTAGTGTGTGTGTGTGTGTGTGTGTGTGTGTCTTTGTGTGTGTGTGTGTGCGTGCGTGCGTTTGTGTGTGTGTGTGTGAAAACATGCCCTTTTAAATGTTTATTTTTATTTGTCTTCTTTTTTTTACCGTTGAACCAAATTTCTTAATAACAATACGACGCGTGAATGTCTGATTAATTCACTTCCAAACAGTTGTGTTAACGGAATTCCCTCCACAATATAATAGCCACTGTACTAACAGGACCCCTGCCCTGTTTACCATCTGACAAGGTGGGGGTTATAATGCCTGTATATAAACACAACACAGTAACCACATTATAACACAAGTCTATTATTGACTTTCTCATTCTTGCTGTCTTTACATATTTAGACATGAATCATAATTTTTTCCCTTAAATTGATGTCAGTGTATTTGTCATTGTCCGCAGCACCGTACTCTACGTGTTGCATTAAAAATGTTATACTGCTTGGTAAGAAACCTGAGCCCCATCTTTGTATGTAGATCTGGGACTATGATAGCCTTCCTTTTAGTCTCCTTCTTATGCTTTATTATTGAAATGTAAATAATGAATAGCCTTATTTTTCCCTCCACATCGTTTGCTCAATGTTGTCCATTGAAATCTTAATCTGACAGAAATGTATGTGAAGACCAAGAATGAGAAAGATTAAAACATTTCAACTCACAAATGTGACTGAATATTGCTGTATGCTCCTGCTTCATAGCTTATTACTTTTTTTTTACAGTTTACATAATTAGTGTAGACCCAGTGAACAATGTTATACTGTGGTTAATGTGTTGTGTTTATATACAGACATTATAAACCCCACGTTGACAGATGGTAAACAGGGCAGGGGTCCTGTTAGTACAGTGGCTATTATATTGTGGAGGGAATTCCAATAACACAACTGTTTGGTACTGCAATAATCAGACATTATTGCATTCTATTGTTAGAAAAACATTTGGTTGAAAGGTCAAAAAAATGTAATTAATAAAAACTTTACACATACACAAGTTCAAACGTTCAACTGTTCATTTATTACGTTTATCACCCCTCATATGTGTGTGTGTGTTCTCTCTGTGTGACCCGGAGAAATCCTCCTGTGTGGGCTCAGTGTTTGGGGCCCTGCTGCCTAGAGCCTGGGAGCTGGCAGTGAGATAACTCTACTGCCTGAGGTAAGCACGATACAGCACAGGCCATTTTCGCACTCAGGGTCAAAAGAGTGTGTCTCTCTCAGACAGGTCAGAATTCGAAGTCCGACCATATCTGAGGACATCGGGAGATGACGTGGAAATCTTACTTTAAGATTTTGGAGTTAATGCCTAATCTTAACCCTAACCTTAACAATTCTGAGTTAATGCCTAATATTAACCTTAAACACTGAGATTTGAAGTTTGCAACAACTTCAAAATGTTACAATTGAGAAACATGGATGAACATCTAATTCTTACGTGAGACTGAGAGAGCACCTATATATGATGGTAACACAGCAACAGTTAAATGGGGCTGTATATAGAAGTCTTCCAGGAACAGAAATTGGCAGAGGAAATAAAAAAAATAGCAGCCATATCGGAGCCTCCAACCTGCTTATGCCCTCATGCAGTCATACACATTTTTCCAGTTCATCACAAGAGTAATTTAGTCCTTAAATGATAGATAGAATCTCTAATGCACTCCTATTTTCCCTGCCTCTCTGACACATTCTAGCCATCATATTTTCTATACTGTATGTTTCTCTCTCTCTCTCTCTCTCTCTTTTCCCTCTCTCTGACACAACGACAGATATACGGGACCCAAAAGCGGACACGGAGGCAGAGATATGATTGACTGTTTAATGGGAAGTATGGAACAAGACAGGTTCGTAGTCAATGACAGGCAATGTTCGTAACCGGGAGTCTGAATGGCAGTCGTCCAATAAGGGGAGTCAGGCTCGTAGTCGTAGTTCAGGCAGCGTTCGGTACCGGGAATCAGAAGACTGGCAGTGCAGAGGAGTAGACAGGCTCGTAATCCGTAATACAGGCAGAGTTCGTTTGGCAGCAGATCAGATGGTCGAAGGCACATGAGGGGGCTAGACAGGAACGTAATCCAACAGGCAGGTAGAGGTCCGAATACCGGGAAACAGACTGGCAGAGTTAATAATACGAGAGAGTGCTGGAAACGACTGACTAAGCAAGACGATCTGGCAAATGCCAACAGCACCCAAGAGACTAAATACCCACACTGATTAATGCTGGTGATAGGGTGCACCTGGTGTGGGGAGGGGACAAACACAGACAGGTGAAACATATCAGGACATGACACTCTCTCTCTCTCTTCCCTCTTCCCTCCTCCCACTCCTCAGCCCACTCTTCCAGCTTGAGGGTGTGTGTGTGTGTGCGCACGTGTCTGCTTGTTCACTTGACAGACTGTGGGTGTGTGCATTTGTGTGTGCACCAAAAAAGTAATTTTAGCAGACGCTCTTATCCAGAGCAACTTACAGGAGATATTTACAACTTACAGGAGATGTTTACAACTTACAGGAGATATTTACAATTTACAGGAGATATTTACAACTTACAGGAGATATTTACAACTTACAGGAGATATTTACATAGGTACTGAGCAGTAACCATGCTGTTCTGCCTCTGTGGTGTGTGTGTGTGTGTGTGTGTGTGTGTGTGTGTGTGTGTGTGTGTGTGTGTGTGTGTGTGTGTGTGTGTGTGTGTGTGTGTGTGTGTGTGTGTGTGTGTGTGTGTGTGTGTGTGTGCGAGAGTGCGTTCACAAGCATTTCTCCCCACTCTCCCTAATCCCAGCTCTCCCTGGGCAGGCCTTTACTAGCATGGCTCTGCTAGCTAATGGTAATGGTTAAGATCTGCCCAGGGAGAGAAGCTGCTCTTTCTCTTCTCGGTAATGAGAGAGAAATCAATATTCAGCTCCAGTGGAACCCATCAGTACTCAGCTCCAGTGAGACCCATCAGTATTCACCACCAATGGGACCCATCAGTATTCAGCTCCAGTGGGACCCATCAGTACTCAGCTCCAATGGGACCCATCAGTATTCAGCTCCAATGGGACCCATCAGTATTCAGCTCCAATGGGACCCAGGCTAACTGGTGTATGAATAGACTACAGACTGCAGAACCTCTGATGAAGCCTGGTTGGCTAATACAACCCTGGATGTAGAATGTAATGTAACACTACTTAGAGTAATGTAGTGCTATACATTTCATTCAGGGGTGAAGGAGGGGGAAGGGGGTTAAATATGAGTGACCTTCAATCTACATAACTTTCACATACAGGCAATATGTGTTTATTAATGTTACTGGGGATCCATAATCCTGTGTGTGAAATGTAATACAATCCCCTGGAGTGCTACAGTGCTAGAGTATCTATGTTCTGAGAGGGAGGAAGACAGGGTTAACATGAGTGTCAGTGTGTGAATGTTACATCCGTCTGTGTTTGGTGACATCACTGGCGGTCCAATCCTCTAATACGGTGTAGTTCTACAGTATGTTCGTAAGGAAGCAGGGTTTGAACGTGTGTGTGCGTGTGTGAATGTTATATAGATCAATCTGTGTTTGTTGACGTCACCACGGTCTCTCTGGGTCCACCCGAGGTAGACGGTGTGTGTGTTGTGTTCACCTGGTGTCCCACGTATAAATTACTTCCTGATTAGACTCTGATTAGATACCGAATAGACCCTGATTAGAAGGGAGAGAATGGAAACCAGAAGTGTCCTCCAGGACCACAAAGGAATAAACCTTGGCTACATCTTACACTGATGTATGTACCACAATCAGATACATCTATACATAGTAATAATATAATAATCTATACATAGTAATAATTCTAATAATCTATACATAGTAATAATATAATAATCTATACATAGTAATAATTCTAATAATCTATACATAGTAATAATATAATAATATATACATAGTAATAATATAATAATCTATACATAGTAATAATATAATCATCTATACATAGTAATAATATAATAATCTATACATAGTAATAATATAATCATCTATACATAGTAATAATATAATCATCTATACATAGTAATAATATAATAATCTATACATAGTAATAATATAATCATCTATACATAGTAATAATATAATAATATGTAATTTAGCACACATTTTTTCTTATGGGTGGAATCAAATCCACGACCCTTGCATTGCAAGCACCATGCTCTACTGACTGATCTACACGTGATCTATATGTGATCTATATGTGATCTATATGTGATATATATGTGATCTACACATGATTTATACGTGATCGATATGTGATCTATAAATCACAAGCTGTGGTTTAGACTTCTAAAAAATAACATGTAATTAAACCCACTGCATTCCTGAATGTCAACTGTGTTATCTAGTCAGACTGCTACTACTACTACAGCCACAAGTCTCTGTTGTGTTCTGTTGTTTCTGCCTCAGACGACTGTCACTTTCTACAATATCACTTAGATGCTTCGGAGACCGAAACCGAAAGCATCACTTCCACTGTGCTCTACTGATCTTCACTGGAGTGTAAAATAATACAGTTTCTAGTATTGTTGATAGTTTTATGACAGCCAGTGAACTTGGACAGTAAAAATTCATTGTTCAAGTCTGAAGGTTGTCTGGCAAAGTTTGTCAGACAAGTATGTATGTTTCTGTGGCTGTGTCCCAGTAACATCTCCTTTAGCTGGAAGTGTGCACTTCTTTACATCCCTTCATGGATTTGAAAGGAAATGTATGTTATATCAAAACTCCCTCTCTCCCATGCCATCGCCAATCCAATGCTTCAGGAAGGAGATATTATTGGGACACTATTTGTGTGATAAAACGAGATACAGAGTATTCATAGACTTCCAGATGGGCTCTGATTGGTTAAGATTATCATCTGTGTTCTCTGTCCTCTGATTGGTTAAGATTACCATCTGTGTTCTCTGTCCTCTGATTGGTTTAGTTTACCATCTGTGTTCTCTGTCCTCTGATTGGTTTAGTTCACCATCTGTGTTCTCTGTCCTCTGATTGGTTTAGTTTACCATCTGTCCTCCCCTATTCTGTTACGTCATGTTCTGTTCCTGGTGGTAGTATGAACCTGGAATCACTAATCATTGGTTTGATTATTGCTCTGACAGCTGGGGCATCAAGGACAGAGCTGTGGCCACTGCTCCGGCACACACACACAGTTTCCAGAGACCTCTCTGAACATAGACCCTTACACGTTCAGTTCAGCAAAATCACTTAACCCGCTTGAAAAGCTACTCATGACAACCAATCAATTCAATAGCAAAATGTATCTATAAGATAAACTGGTTTCATGTCATTGCAAAGAGACTGCCTAACAACTAGGGTTGCAAAGTTACCGGTGTTTTACCAAAGTTACTGGAATATTCCGGAATTTTGGTAATTAACAGAAAATCTATGGCTGTAATTTATACATGAATAACTAATTTATACATTTTTTATATCTGCGTCCATATTGTCCATGACGTTCTAGTATGTAAACGTTAACCTTTCCTTTATGTTTGATTCAACCTACACCATTTATGTTCCTGGTCAATTTGACCCGTACAGTACATCAAGATCATAAATACAGGAGTTTAAATTGTTATTTCTAGTAGCTGAGATTGTCCTCTTTGATATGAATTTTTCCCTGAGTTGATAGAACCAACTGTTCACATTTTTGTTTGATTTCTGTTCCAAAGTCGTAAATCAATTAGATGATAACATTTAATGACACTCTTCACTAATTTTCAAACTTCAGATCACTGTCCCTCGACCTCTGAACATCACAGGGAAAACACATCCTTGTGATCATCACGGGTAGATATTTACCGAACAGAAGACCATTTGTCTTTAGCACAAATGTCAAGGTCAAAGGTCAAGATCAAATTGACTTAGGATCAGTGTTGCTCAGCCTCTGAGCATCATGTAATTATATATATGTGTGATCAGAATGGTTGCACCATTCTTGTGCAGACAGCAACTTGTTTCTAGGACACACTGTTCAAAAGTGATATAAACCAAGGTCAAATTGCGGTGGTCAAATTGCGGGTCAAATTGAAACACACTACACACACACACACACACACACACACACACAAAGAACACACATATGTGCAAGCAAACAAAGCACTCATAGGCACGTACACACAACACAACACAGTACGAAAAAAGTATGAACATGCATGAACTAACTAACTGTAAGATGCTCTGGATAAGAGTGTCAGCTAAAATGACTAAAATGTAAATGTAATGGCTTTGTAGTCTATTTACCAATGTCAGGCTGTAGTCTGTAGCTCTATTCAATGAAAAAACATTTACAATATTTGTAAGAGGTAGCTAGTTAGCCTGTAAGTGGCTAATTAAACACACACACACAGGATAGAGCCTTCAGATACATACCCTTCAACAGAGCACATCGGGACACAGACACACAAACCCAAAGAAGCTCAAAAGATCCTCAGTGCAGGCTTTCTATGTGAATATTATGACTGTGTGTGTGTGCGTGTTACATGTAGGAAGTGGTCTATCAGCTGCAGCAGCTCCTTGTCTATGGATGTTACCTGTAGGAAGTGGTCTATCAGCTGCAGCAGCTCCATATCTATGGATGTTACCTGTAGGAAGTGGTCTATCAGCTGCAGCAGCTCCATGTCTATGGATGTTACATGTAAGAAGTGGTCTATCAGCTGCAGCAGCTCCATGTCTATGGATGTTACCTGTAAGAAGTGGTCTATCAGCTGCAGCAGCTCCATGTCTATGGATGTTACCTGTAGGAAGAGGTCTATCAGCTGCAGCAGCTCCATGTCTCTGGATGTTACCTGTAGGAAGACGTCTATCAGCATTTTCTTCTCTACTGAACATGTGTAGGATGTGAGGGATTGTAACTGGAACTCTGCATCCAGCGTCTCAATGGATAATTAAGAGTCTACACACAGATAGTCAAGCACAAAGTCAATATAGTTAATCGCACACACTGTAGGGAAACAGTGGGAAACATGTTATTATATTCTAGTATATACAGAGCCATACCATGCAAGGCAGGAAACGGCAGCAGTGTTATACTCTAGAGGATCGGTGTCCCGCCCTCGGGACGGTTAAGCTAACGTGCGCTAATGTGATTAGCATGACATTGTAAGTAACAAGAACATTTCCCAGGACGTAGAAATATCTTATAAGGGCAGAAAGCTTAAATTCCTGTTAATCTAACTGCACTGTCCAATTTACAGTTGCTATTACAGTGAAATAATGCCATGCTATTGTTTGAGGAGAGTGCACAGTTTTGTACTTGAAAATGTATTAATAAATGAATAGGCACATTTGGGCAGACTTGATAGAACAGTAATGCAATGGTTCATTGGATCAATCAAACATTTTGCACATACACTGCTGCCATGTAGTGGCTAAAATCGAAATTGTGTCTGGACTCCTAAGTAATATTATGTCCTTTCTCTTGCATTTCAAAGACCTCCTGGACTGAAGCACATTCTGAGGCGACACAAAGAGGCTACATTGGTGGGCGACTGGACTTCTGGGTCTGGCCAGAGGTGTAGGCCTATTAGCTGGCCATGGTTCTGAAATGTTCTGGACTCAAACTATGTACCAAAAGTTACACCAGTAATGTTGAGGTACTGTCGACAAATATTCCCTGTCCATGGTGTTGAAATTCTCTGCATCAAAGTGTGTGCCAAAGTTACCACCACTTCCACTAGAAATGTTGGGGTTAACTAAAAATATAAATGTTGCATGTTGCAAATCTGCCTGTCAAATGTATCCCCAGGGCTAAAAAACTGTCTGATATCTGAGTGGGCCCTGCTCTGTCTGCATGTATTAGCTGTCCATGGTGCTGAAATGCTCTGCCTAAAGTAAGCATAGGTTACACAACAAATTATTATGATTAAGTTCACTAACCATCCAAAGCAGGATATATTTTAAAAATAGCCTTTTGTTTTCCATTTCCCTCTGATGTGCATAATGCATTTTAACAGCTTGTTCCACAGTAGTGGCATTTGCTCAGATCGTCCCTGGATGTCCCATGTGCAAACATATGAATGTTCAGACCCAGATCTGAAAGGTCAAGTCATATTGATACATGACAGAAGACGTCACGGTGCCGTTCTCCAATGCTCTGGGAACAGACAGCGGCAGGAGACTGCCCAAATGTTGTAATCATGCTTAGCATTGCTGCAGGCTCCTCAAGTCCCATGGTGGCCAGTGTCTTGATCCACTTGATAGTTTAACCAGAATGTTTTCATTCGGTAATTTTTTTATAAATGTTTTAATTGCGCTGGAATTCATTTTTAATAAATAGGCTACGTCATCAATACTGACTTTATCACTTTGTAAATTCACAGTTGGTCATGTTGTTTTTTGCAACAGGCTACACTTTTTACATTAATGTTATATGAAGATAGATAGATAGATAGATAGATAGATAGATAGATAGATAGATAGATAGATAGATAGATAGATAGATAGATAGATAGATAGATAGATAGATAGATAGATAGATAGATAGATAGATAGATAGATAGATAGATAGATAGATAGATAGATAGATAGATAGATAGATAGATAGATAGATAGATAGATAGATAGATAGATAGATAGATAGATAGATAGATAGGTAGGTAGGTAGGTAGGTAGGTAGGTAGGTAGGTAGGTAGGTAGGTAGGTAGGTAGGTAGGTAGGTAGGTAGGTAGGTAGGTAGGTAGGTAGGTAGGTAGGTAGGTAGGTAGGTAGGTAGGTAGGTATGTAGGTAGGTAGGTGTAGGTAGGTAGGTGTAGGTAGGTAGGTAGGTAGGTAGGTAGGTAGGTAGGTAGGTAGGTAGGTAGGTAGGTAGGTAGGTAGGTAGGTAGGTAGGTAGGTAGGTAGGTCGGTCGCGTCGGTCGGTCGGTCGGTCGGTCGGTCGGTCGGTCGGTCGGTCGGTCGGTCGGTCGGTAGGTAGGTAGGTAGGTAGGTAGGTAGGTAGGTAGGTAGGTAGGTAGGTAGGTAGGTAGGTAGGTAGGTAGGTAGGTAGGTAGGTAGGTAGGTAGGTAGATAGATAGATAGATAGATAGATAGATAGATAGATAGATAGATAGATAGATAGATAGATAGATAGATAGATAGATAGATAGATAGATAGATAGATAGATAGATAGATAGATAGATAGATAGATAGATAGATAGATAGATAGATAGATAGATAGATAGATAGATAGATAGATAGATAGATAGATAGATAGATAGATAGATAGATAGATAGATAGATAGATAGATAGATAGGGGGGAGGGGGAATTTCTTTCTCTTGAAAGCTGACGTTTATACAGTAGCTTCATGTTCATTTTATTTTGCACTCATCTGAATATTTTCCCTCGCTCCACCTGTTCAGCAGAGAAGGTGGGTGTGGGTTTGTGACTGAGGCTTGTTAAACGTGTGTAGCCTAGTCGAGGTGGAGGTCAGTTGGACAGATGCGCATTGTTGCAGACTGACAGAACATCTTACTGTTGAGTGTAACAGCCTTGGGTTTGCCGTGGGTTTATACAGAATTCACCGTTCGAACGCACATTGTATTCAGTGTGAGCTATTCTAACGGAGCGAGGGTGCGCCTCTAACGCATCGTCTTAAACTCTTTCTATCCACACAGCTACATGTTGGTGCTCTCTTTTCGTTTGCACACTGTTAAAATACAACACAAATGTTTAACTGTACGCGTTTTTGTTTAACAACATTCGAACTCTATATCAAGGAGGTTAAAATGAATTTATTTATTTTGGACAAGCGCACAAACGTGAAGGATGGCGCCATATGTTTATTGTAACAGATAATAACGGACATTTTTACTTTTTTATTTGTTTACATTTTGATTAATGGTCAAAGAGCCTTGACAACTTTTGATGGGTAATGTTTTTTTTTATAATTTTTTTATGATTTACACACATTTCACAGTGACGTGAACAAGGAAAACTCTTCTCTTCTCTCACTGTCTGTCTGCTCTCCATGAGGAAAACTCTCGTATTTTTCTCTCTGGCTCTATCTGCTCTCTATCCCCACAGCCTCCCACTCTATTTCACCAGTTTCTATGCTGAACCTGTTTGGGGTTTTTTTCAACGATAAACCTTAAGACAGATGATGAACATTGTGTAATTTTTTCCATAATAAAACAATGCATCGCGTCCCCAACACCTGTTGAACGGTGATTAGCCTACATAATGGCTTGCCGGAGCGGCTGCTGTTGTGGCTTCGGTCCCTTCAACGAGGATAACGCTAGGTTCCTTATGTTAGCTGTGTTTATAATACTCTACCTCCTCTGCGGTGCCGCTGTCTTTTCAGCACTGGAACAGCCGATGGAAGCGGAGGCGAAGGAGCGCTGGGCGCAGCGGTTTGAACAGTTCACCCAAAAGTATAACCTGAGCGAGAAAGAGCTGAACATCTTCTTGAGGAATTACGAGGAGGCGAACGTGGCCGGGATCCGCGTGGACACTATCAGACCTCGGTGGGACTTTACCGGTGCGTTCTACTTCGTGGGGACCGTGGTTTCGACCATAGGTGAGATTTGCTGATCCCATCATTATCGCATATGACAAATGTCATGTCCAACAGCATGAATCAAAGCTGAAGGCTAGTGATAATACATTATATATAACTTACCTGGGACAATATTACATGGCAATTAAAAGTGTACATTTATAAATGGCAATTTGTTGCCAATGTTTTCAGCTCTCCAAAACATGTTCTTAGAAATACTTTTTAAGGAAACTTAGGCTATTGCAGAGTTTCCGAACCCTCTCCTAGGGCCCTACCAGACCCTAAACTGCCACACCTAATTAAATAAGTCAACTAATCATCAAGTCTTTGACTAATTGTATCAGATGTCCCAGTTTCAATCTTAAAGAGGGTTGGGAAACCCTGGGCTATTGCACCTGTAGTGTAGCCCAGGGTTTCCTGAACCCTGTCCTTGGCCGAGGCAAAACTAAAACGTGCACCCATGGGTGAGAGTTTGGGCAACCCTTGTGTAGACTATAGGGATTGTATACTCTTATGAATAGGCACCATTCAATTATTCCACGACTAAATTATACTTCAATTTGCATGTCCATCAAGTTCTAATTAGGTTTATTGTGTGTCTTGTAATTGATGTGAATATGAAAACCCCTTCAATTAGTGCAGCCTTGAGTGCCAATTACTAGGAAGCTCCTCCACAGGCATAGCAGGAACTCTCTCTCAGTCTGAGTGGTATAAGACTCTGACTGTGTTGCCTCCTGGTGGGGAGGGGATGTTTATGACATAAGGAGCCGTCTTATCTCTGTTCTTTTGTAGCTAGGCAACACAGCTAAAAGCTTTAATGTCTCCAAATTACTTTATTGCATGTCAACAAAGAAAATAAATGGATTTGGACAAACTCAGCTAATGCATTTGTATTCCGTACAGAAATACTAAATACAGTACATTTCTGTTCTGTAATTTGAATTAGAGTAGGATATATAGCAATTCTGCTTCAAATAGAGTAGGTTATATAACCATACTACTTGAAATAGAGTAGGATATATAACCATACTACTTCAAATAGAGTAGGATATATAACCATACTACTTCAAATAGAGTAGGATATATAACCATACTACTTCAAATAGAGTAGGATATATAACCATACTACTTCAAATAGAGTAGGATATATACTCAGCAAAAAAAGAAACGTCCTCTCACTGGCATTTATTTTTCAGCAAACTTAACATGTGTAAATATTTGTATGAACATAACAAGATTCAACAACTGAGACATAAACTGAATAAGTTCCACATACATGTGACTAACAGATATCAAAAGTAACAGTCAGTATCAGGTGTGGCCACCAGCTGCATTAAGTACTGCAGAGCATCTCCTCCTCATGGACTGCACCAGATTTGCCAGTTCATGCTGTGAGCACTGATGGAGGGATTGTGCGTTCCTGGTGTAACTCGGGCAGTTGTTGCAATCCTGTACCTGTCCCGCAGGTGTGATGTTCGGATGTACCGATCCTGTGCAGGTGTTGTTACACGTGGACTGCCACTGCGAGGATGATCAGCTGTCTGTCCTGTCTCCCTGTAGCGCTGTCTTAGGCGTCTCACAGTACGGACATAGCAATTTATTGCCCTGGCCACATCTGCAGTCCTCATGCGTCCTTGCAGCATGCCTAAGGCACGTTCACACAGATGAGCAGGGACCCTGAGCATCTTTCTTTTGGTCAGTAGAAAGGCCTCTTTAGTGTCCTAAGTTTTCACAACTGTGATTAATTGCCTTCCGTCTGTGAGCTGTTAGCGTCTTAATGACCGTTCCAGATGTGCATGTTCATTAATTGTTTATGGTTCATTGAACAAGCATGGGAAACCGTGTTTAACCCCTTTACAATAAAGATCTGTGAAGTTATTGAAAGACAGGGTCCTGAAAAAGGGACATTTCTTTTTTTTTTGTTGCTGAGTATATAAACATACTTCTTGGACTCCGATAAGAGAACTAAAGTACGCCCTGCACTGTGAATCCATTGATTTTGGGTGAAAGCCAAGAGGCAGCCAGTGAATGGAAGTAAACGGAGAGAGACCTTTTTTACCCCTGAGTGCCCATTGTTAAATGGGGAGTGAAAACTCAAAGGGAACAGACAGAAACGTCAAAGGCTGGACTGGATTCATCACGGCTGTGCTCTCTGTACATCAGTCCATAAGAGCTGTGTGTGTTTGTGTGTGTGTGTGTGTGTGTGTGTGTGTGTGTGTGTGCCTGCGTGTGCATGTGCGTGCATGTGTAACACACAAGGAGAGGACAACCTGTACATGTTTAGAGACAACACAGAACATTTGATGCATTGGGTCCCGCGCAAAATTGGAGATGTGTTGTTGAGATGTGACCCTGAATGCAGCCTGTAAAATGCCTTCAGAATGATCAATATGGACTGGAGGATCAGAAGGCTGGGCGTTGGGCAGGCCGAAACGCTCACAGACAGACAACATCAGTCAGTTACTGTAAACTATTACAATCATGGTCGAAGGATAAGAGAATGTCTACAGTATGTTGTCTAGTGCACTGAGAAGAGCCACACAGGGAATAGGGTGTCATTTCAGACATATCCTATGACGCTGTAAGCCTTGAAGACTGGCTGTGAATACTTCTACATGTTTTTGTACGGCTTTGATTATCTTCCATTGGGCTGAAAGATGCATTCCTAGAGTAGAATGGAGTGGTGGGGCTGGAGAGAGAGAGAGAGAGAGAGAGAGAAAGAGAGAGAGAGAGAGAGAGAGAGAGAGAGAGAGAGAGAGAGAGAGAGAGAGAGAGAGAGAGAGAGAGAGAGAGAGAGAGAGAGAGAGAGAGAGAGAGAGAGAGACTGTGGTGTGTGAGCTATGCTCTAACTCATAATGTGAAAGCTGACAGGA
Source organism: Thymallus thymallus (assembly GCA_023634145.1). NCBI lineage: Eukaryota > Metazoa > Chordata > Actinopteri > Salmoniformes > Salmonidae > Thymallus > Thymallus thymallus. The sequence goes on from CM042412.1 coordinate 5,737,598, forward strand.
AACAATATGCTCAGACTGACTGGTTTACGGTTGTGAATAAACAGGAGCTTTTGAAAACAATAGAACTAAACAACAGACTGCATTTATTGTTCAGTGTGATTTAGTTTTGTTTCTCACACTTTTGTTTTCTAATGGTAATGAATCTATCTTTCTGCCAATATTCTTCTCATTCTGTTTTCTTAATAATAACATCTTCCTCCATCTTGTTGTCCAGGGTTTGGGATGACAACGCCAGCGACGATCGGTGGTAAGATCTTCCTCATCTTCTACGGCCTCATCGGCTGTGCCGCCACCATCTTGTTCTTCAACCTCTTCCTGGAGCGTGTCATCACCGTCATCGCCTTCGTCCTCAAGTTCTGCCATGAGCGCCGCCGCCGCCACAAGGCCGTGCTCCCTCAAAATGGCTGCCGACGCCTCTCTGAGGGCAGTGGAGGAGGCAACGGGGGCGGGAGAAGCGGCAGGGGGGAAGGGCTAGCCGGGTGGAAACCTTCGGTATACTGTGTGATGCTGATCCTTGGCGTCGCTGCCATCTTGGTTTCCTGCTGCGCCTCAACGATGTACTCTGCTGTAGAAGGCTGGGGGTATCTAGACTCTCTGTACTTCTGTTTTGTGGCATTCAGCACCATCGGGTTTGGGGACGTGGTGAGCAGCCAGAGGTTGGCGTACGAGGAGGGGAACGTGAACCAGACGGCGTACCGGCTGGGCAACTTCCTGTTTATACTGACAGGCGTCTGCTGTATCTACTCGCTGTTCAACGTCATCTCCATCGTCATCAAACAGGTGGGATTGTTATTATTGTCACCAATGCTCTAGATAACCATGACAACAGCACAATCAGCTCTGCTAGGGCAGGTAAAATCGTCAGAGTGAGGTGTTCTCTCAAGCTAGCCAACTTACTAACGTGCCCTTATTGTCACGCCAAACCGTTTGTCATGACAATTCCATACAGCCTTGGAAAGAGAGGAGAAACTGACTGGCTGGCACCTAGGTTAAAATAGTGTTTAAAAAAATACTGAACAAAAATATAGGCCCACCCACTTGGGAGCCAGGCCATCCCCCTCCCACAAGAGAGCCAGGCTCAGCCAATCAGAATTAGTTTTTCCCCACAAAAGGGCTCCTCAGCACCCCAACCCGCCCCCCTTCACTCAGGTGAAGAAGCCGGATGTAAGTCCTGGCCTGGCATGGTTACACGTGGTCAGAGGTTGTGAGGCTGGTTGGACATACTGCCAGAATTCTATAAAACATTGTAGGAGACGGCTTATGTTAAATGAACATTACATTCTCTGGCAACAGCTCTGGTGGACATTCCTGCAGCCAGCATGCCCATAGCCACTCCCTTAAAACCTGAGACATCTGTGGCATGGTGTAACTTGACAAAACTGCACATTTTAGAGTGGCCTTTTATTGTCCCCAGCACAAGGTGCACATGTGTAATAGACAGATTGTTAAACTAGGTCCTAACACCCCAACAGTTCCAGGTCTATGTTGACGAAGGCACGACACCCCAGTGAGGCATTAAATAGTCTAATAGCCGCCGGCAGGAAGGACCTCCTGTAGCGCTCTCTGGCACACTGAGGTGGGATCAGTCTGTGACTGAAGGTGCTCCTCTGCGTCATAACCATGGCATGCAGAGGGTGGGTGACGTTGTCCATGATGATCATGCTATTTAATCAGCTACTTGATATGCCACACCTGTCAGGTGGATTGATTATCTTGGCAAAGGAGAAATGCTCACTAACAAGGATGTAAACAAATTTGTGCACAACATTTGAGAGAAATAAGCTTTTTGTGTGTATGGAACATTTCTGGGATGTTTTATCTCAGCTCATAAAACATGAGACCGACACTTTACGTGTTGAGTTTATGTTTTATTTTTGTTCAGTATAAATTGTAATATTATTATCTCATTCTAGGTGCTGAACTGGCTGTTGAGGAGGATGGAGGCACCATGTCACTGCCCGGGGAGGGGGGGCCACCACCCCCAGCAGAGACACCGCCGCAGGAATGTGGTAGTGCCCGGACACCTGAGGGCGCAGCGGGACCTGTCTATTGAGACAGACGCGGTGAATGACAGCGAGGCGGATGGGCGAAGGATGTCTGGAGAGATGATCTCCATGAGAGACTTCCTGGCTGCCAATAAGGTGGAGGGAAGATGGAGGATCACTCAATGTATTCTGTTCCCAGATAAGACCTGGGTCAAATACATATGTCAAATACTTCCAAATACTTAGGGCTCCAGATCCTGGAGCATTTGGTACCGTGAACCACACTATAAAGCATTTGGGGAACACAAACTAATCCTGGTCCCTGCCCAGGTGGTCAGCTTTGCTGCTATATCAATGGCTTTCTTTTTACTGCTATATTTTGTGTCTGTCACTTGTTTGATGAAGGCTATTGAGAGTAGTTCTCTTCTCTCTCTCTCCATTTCTCAGGTGAACCTGGCCATCATGCAGAAGCAGCTGTCAGAGATGGCTAACGGTCACCCTCGCCAATCAGGATCCAACTCCCGCCACGGCCACAACGGCTTCTCTGGAGGGGTGGGTGCCCTGGGCATCATGAACAACCGCCTGGCAGAGACCAGCATGGATAGATAGACCTGGCAGACCATCAGGGTGGGCATGATAAACTGGCCAGAGAGACAGTCACCAGAAATAGGCAGGCCAGAGAGAGACCATGCTCAGAAAATATGGAAAAATGGAACTCAGTTGAACTAATAGAGAAATGAAACAATACGCTCTATTCCAGGAAAATAATTGACCCCATAGTCTGCAGCCTGATCAGATCTCATCGAGTCATAATATACTGTATATCAGATTCAAGCTGCGAAGGTATTTGGCATGGGACTTACAGAGGAGCTGAGGGAGTGAATGATAGACAAGGGCGTTGTATCATAACTAGAGGCAGTAAGATACAGTACGTCTGCTCAACTCAATCCAGGAGAATAATTGACCTGAATAATTCACCATCTGGCAGTCCGACATCTGGGTTTGGTGGATGCCAGGAGTACGCTACATGCAGGGTGCCAACTGTAAAGTTTGGTGGGGGAGGAATAATGGTCCAGGGCTGTTTTTCATGGTTCGGGCTAGGCCCCTTAGTGCCAGTGAAGGGAAATAGTAACACTACAGCAATCAATCACATTCTAGATGATTCTGTGCTTCCACCTGTGGCAATAGTTTGGGGAAGGCTCTTTCCTGTTTCAGCATGACAATGCCCCTGTGCACCAAATGAGGTCTATACAGAAATAGTTTGTCGAGATCGGTGTGGAAGAACGTGACTGTCCTGCACAGAGTCCTGACCTCAACCCCATCAAACACCTTTGGGATGAATTGCGAGCCATGCCTAATCGCCCAACATCAGTGCCTGACCTCACTAATGTTCCAATTTTCCAACATCTAGTGGAAAGCCTTCCCAGAAGAGTGGAGGCTGTTATAGCAGCCAAGGTGGGACCAACTCCATAATGCCCATGATTTTGGAATGAGATGTTCGACAAACAGGTGAACACATACTTATGGTGATGTAGTGTACCTCTGTCTGCTGTTATTACTCCACTCCTCTCCATCTCAAAGATGTAAAGGCATGAATGATGCATACTGGGTCATCAGCCGGGGTGTGTGTGTGTGTGTGTGTGTGTGTGTGTGTGTGTGTGTGTGTGTGTGTGTGTGTGTGTGTGTGTGTGTGTGTGTGTGTGTGTGTGTGTGTGTGTGTGTGTGTGTGTGTGTGTGTGTGTGTGTGTGTGTGTGTGTGTGTGTGTGTGTGTGTGTGTGTGTGTGTGTGTGTGTGCGTGTGTGACACAGTCACCCACATCTGGATCAGGACCAACTGTAGCTGCTGCTGGAATCTAGTGGTTACGGTTACTGAGGCAGTTTCCATGGTGACACCACAGAATACAGAAAGCTACCCAAATACCTTGTAGCTGAGGGGTTTGTAATACCTTGTAGCTGAGGAGTTTTAAAGACATTGTAGCTGAGGGAGTTTTAAAGACATTGTAGCTGAGGGAGTTTTAAAGACATTGTAGCTGAGGGATTTTTAAAGACCTTGTAGGTGAGGGGTTTTAATCCACCCTATGGTATTCTTTATACAGTATCATCAGCGGATAACAACTAGCCAACAGACTGTTCATCATTGCGACCACAAACACCCTATACTTTCACCCTGACCCAGCAGACCTGCACCTCGGGGAAAATAGCCTCAGCAGAAAAAGACTATGATTGCCCAGTGTGTTTGTCTGAACGGACAGAAGCTGCAGACTTGTTATATTCATCAGCTATAATGGGTTTTCTCTGGCACTGCTCTCTCTCACTTATCTTTTAGACACATTCTGCATTGGACAGAAACACCCTGGCAGCACCATTACAAATCAATGGAGCTCTATCTATTCTTACCAAAATACAAAAACAACACGGGACAGAGACGGAGAAAGCATGGAGAAGTCAAAGAGCCAGACTTGTAAAGTGGGCTAAGGAACAGAAGTTGGGTTTTTGGAGAAACGCCATCAGTGTGTTCTCTTTAAGCAATGCAGTGGATGAAGGCGTGGCAAGTGCGTGGTGAATGGACAGACATGGTTATGGACAGCCAGGAAGAAGAATAATAGCTGAGTGTAGTGGGAGGAATGTATGTTGAGGAAAAATGGCGTCAGACATGATAAAGAAGAATCAGTAAAGGTAACCTGTAGTGGTCTTGTGATATTTGAGTCATTGTCAGTTCTTTTGAGTTATGAGTTGACAAAGTAATGTTAGAATATATCAGTTATCAGGTGCATGTTATGGTGCAGCAGTGTGTAGGAGGGAGATTCTAAGATGTGGGAAGTGTGCGTGGGACAGCGGAATGTGTAGTTTTGGTGGATAAAGTGCGTGTGTCAATTGTAGGGGGGCTCATGTTACTAGGGATCGGAAGTGTCCTGTGAGAGAGAGGCAGATTGAAGTGGCCAGATTGAGAGTGGTGCAGAATGTGTCGTATGCTGAGGCGGTGAAGAAAGTAGAGGATGATGGGTCAAGGGTCAGGGATCCTGAGAGGATTCCAGTGAGTAGTAGATTTCTGCCAGGGATAGGGTAACGAGTGAGTTATGCTTCAGTAAGGTTGGCTTTTTAGCGTTCATAGCAATGGTTATCAACTGTACCACAGAAATGGAAAGTAAATCACAGAAAATAGATGTTGTGTTGGCAGCTGCAGGGAAGTATTTGAGTATACGATATTTGATTAACTCCAGAAGAGTTACAGGGTGTGTTGAGTGGTGGTGTCCCGTCCTCCCAAGCTGCTGGCATGGTGCAGGAGCAGATACGGTCATAGTAGTGGAATGGGGTAGTGGGTTTTTAATGAGTGGAGGTGGCAGCTGCAGAGAAGTACCTGGGTGTACGAGATTTTACTGCAGATCAAATCAAATCAAATCAGATACTACACGCGGTTAGCAGATGTTATTGCGAGTGTAGCGAAATGCTTGTGCTTCTAGCTCCGACAGTGCAGTGGTATCTAACAATCTCCCTCCCACACACTGCTGCAGCACGACCATCAAAACTCAAAAGAACTGAAGAGTTCATGGGGTGGTGATTTATATTTTTAGGAGATAGTGTTACGTAGGCGTATGGTTAGTTGGTTGTGACATTTTTATTTTTATTTTAGGAACAGGGATAAGGAAGATTATTTCATGTAGGTAGGTCGTGACTGGCCTCACACTTTAGTACATAAGATGGCGGTGTATGCACCTTTAAATTGGATACGGTCCGCCAAACCCAGAAGAAGAACAATTTATTCAGGTGAGATTTTCTGGGGCTACAACAAAAATGTGTGCTGTTGGGAGTTGGGAAACACTGCTTTAGAGATTCAATTTTAGAGTGTATTATAAGGACTGTGATCACCATAATGTAGCAGGATACGGACACATTTTTTGTTCACATCTATCCGGGCCTGTTCTGGCATGTTCATAATAATTCTGTGAGAATGAAACAAGTCCCTCCAGGTTATTTCAGGTGCTTTTAGCTCATTCTTTCAATCACAGAGGTGTTATGTTCTCGTTCTATTCTGAAACTGCAACGAGAATTCAAGAGAGACGAATGAGAAAGGGAGAGACAAATGAGAAAGAGAGAGTTAGACCAAGATGTATGTGTGAAAAGAAGGTCCGGTTAGTGAAAGAGAAAAGGAAGAAATCAAGACAGATCTGTGAAAAGGAGTGCCAGTTGGGTGATAGAAAACAGTGATGAGCAGAGAGAGATAGCAAGCAGAACCGTTCAGATCAGAGTTTACATTGTTCATTCGGTTGGAGCAGGGGGCGACATACGCCTCTTCACTCGCTTTGTGAACACACCGGATAACAGGGTGCTGGTGAAACAGAATCCTCCAGATTCCCTGGCTGTTACGTCACAGTGAGCGTTACTGCTGGATGTCTCATTAGTTCTTCAGGAAAGCAGATAAAACAAAAGCCGGTTTATGTCAGAAACAACAGTTGAGAAGCAGTACAGTGAGGTAGTGTGCCCACAGAGTCATCACATGAATGTGCTTTGTGATCTTTGTGTACCAAACGGTTTGAAATGGCATCTTCTACTTGTCACTAGAACATTGTTTGCTACTTCAAAATTTCATCCATTTTAAAACCACCAATGTATCATTAGATCACTATACTGTTGACAAAGAAATTACTAACTGTAGAGGGCTGAAACGAATGAGTCAAAAATATGAATACATCTGAATTACCTTGTCTGGTGGTCTTGTTTGTGAGTTTTGAGTGAAACCATATTCTGAAAATAAATCTGTTCTGAATGAAGAACAATTAGCCAAAACAAAAAAACACACTAATCTTGTTGTTGTTTTTTTAAGCCCCCAGTCGTCAAATGGCACTGCTGTACTCCTTTGAATCAAAACAAAGTAATTTTCACATAATTCAATGAGCATTGGGAAGTATAGCCTCATTAACGTTGCATAAACTGTGTATATAGTAGCATATATATAATATGCTACTACGGTTAGAGAGTTAAGAAGACAATGTGCTGAGGACGACAGTCTGGCGCGGGGAATCTCACTTTATCACAGAGAGAACAGTAGTTGGCTAATGCCCTTCAGGATGGAGAGAGAGAGAGAGAGAACGAGAACCTCCTCTGCTCTGGCTAGCTGACAGAAGGTGTGAGAAGAGGTGAATCTCTGTGTTAGTCGAAGCTCCCGTCACATCATATTTTGTCATCAATGCTTCTTTGTGAAGTTCCTAGCAGTCTTTGCACCTACCCAGTCACGATTCTCTTTACGTGCTTGCTATATGAGCTACGTTACAACTGAGTGTTAGGCTTTCACACCAGCGACCCGGGTTTACATTCCTGCCCCGCCGTTTGCTACGTTGGTGTCAGAAGTAGTCGGAGCACGGGGACATGCCTTCCCATTCGGAATGGGGGCAGTGTAGCGGTCATTGCTATATGTTGCAACCCAGGTTCGCTTCCCTGCCCCACCATTCACTATAATAAATAAAGATGTGTTGACAACCTGGATGGTCAAGAGTTTTCCTTCCTTTTCAAGTCATGTGGTTATAGAAAAACTCTCCCTATAACAAGAGAGTGAACAGGTGTTGACATTCTGAGCCTGTTTTACACTGAACAAAAATATAAACGCATCATGCAACAATTTCGAAGATCTTACTGAGTTACAGTTCAAATAAGGAAATCAGTCAAATTGATTCATTAGGCCTTAATCTATGGATTTCACATGACTGGGAATACACAGTAGATATGCATCTGTTCGTTCTCAACTCCTGATTGGGTCTCTGCTTGACACCATCCAACGCCCCATATTATCTGACCCTGTTGTGGCATTGAACGTGGCATTGAACGTTTCACCAGACTTCTAGCCCTCCATAACTGGCTACGTGACTATTGTAGCTATGTGGGTGTAACATTTACTGTCAAACAAAGCATGTTTTATAAGGAGAATGGGATCCACCCAAATCATTTGGGTTCCTGGATCCTTTCACAGCATTATAAGGCTGCGAGCCCAGCTCAGTTAATCCCTACCATTGTGTCGGTGAGTTGTCATAATTATTGTACATTATCCCAGGGGCGTTACTTACAATGTAAGTAACCTAATTTATGTCCATCTAACTGCCCTTAATGCCTCTGCTGATACTACAGCTATTGTACGCAGTAATCATGTGCCTATGAACCAGAGTTATACTATTAGCACTGAGGCGGTGTGAACTAGTAGGAAGTCCACCGTGTGTAGCTCACCCTACAATAACATAAATAACATGAGCATGTCTACTCCTGCTAAGCATCCCAGTAAATCAATGATAACAATCAAGCATCCCAGAAAAGTGCTAAAAAATAGCCCAGGTTAACATATGTAGCTTATGAAATAAGGTTTATGAGATTAATAATTTCCAAGTAACAGATGACATTTATATTCAGAACCACATTCCTGTAAAGCTTAGAGACAATCTCATGTTAAACACTGTTGAAGTAATACGGCTGCAGGTTCATCTGCCTCACCTTAAGCCCATTCTTGTGGGAAGCTGCTATAGACCACCAAGTGCTAACAGTCAGTATCTGGATAGCATGTGTGAAATACATGATAATGTATGTGATATCAACAGCGAGGTATATTTTCTGGGCTAACCACTCAAGAAAAAGCTTCAAACTGTAACCAGTGCCTGCAACCTGGTTCAGGTTATCAGTCAACCTAATTACAAACAGAACAGGAATGAAATCATTAACATGTATTGATCACATCTTTACTAATGCTGCAGAAATAGCTTTAAATCAGTATGCAAATCCATTGGATGAAGTGATCACAATATAGTAGCCATATCTAGGAAAACCAAAGTTCCAAAGGCTGGGCCTAATATAGTGTCATACAATACGTTTTGTAGTGATTCCTATGTTGTTGATGTAAATAATATTTGTTGGTCTGTAATGAGGAGCAACCAGATGCTCCACTTGACACATTTATGAAGTTGCTTATTCCAGTTGCTAATAAGCATTCATCCATTAAGAAGATGACTGTAAAAACTGTTAAATCCCTGTGACTAAACTGAATAAAATTAAGGAGAAACTATAGAAGAAAAAAATATATACATGCTATAAAGAATGATAGTAAAAAGCTTTGGAGCACCTTCAATAATATTTTGGGAAAAAAGGCAAACTCAGCTCCTTCATTCATTGAATCAGATTCATCACAAATCCCACTGATATTGCCAATTACTTTCATTACTTTTTCATTGGCAAGATTAGCAAAGGTAGGCATGACATGCCATTAACAAACGCTGACACTATTGTACATATCCAAATATAACTGATCAAATTATGAAAGGCAAGCATTGTCATTTTTTATTCCATAAAGTGGGGCTCCCGAGTGGCGCAGCGGTCTAAGGCACTGCATATCAGTTCTAGAGCTGTCACTACAGACACCCTGGTTCAAATCCAGGCTGTGATTGGGAGTCCCATAGGTCAGCACACAATTGGCCCAGGTTTGGCCGGTGTAGGCCATCATTGTAAACAAGGATTTGTTCTTAACTGACTTGCCTAGTAAAAAAAAGTGAGTGTGGAAACATTATTGTTGTCTATCAACAATGATAAGCCACCGGGTTCTGACAACTTGGATGGAAACTTACTGAGGATAATAGTGGATGATATTGCTACTGCTATTTGCCATATCTTCAATCTAAACCTATTATAAATTGTATGCCCTCAGGCCTGGAGGGAAGCAAATGTAATTCTGCTACCCAAGAATAGTAAAGCCCCCTTTACTGTCTCAAATAGCCGACCAACTTATGGAAAAAATTGTGTTTGACCAGATACAATACTATTTTACTGTAAACAAATTGACATCAGACACTTATAGGGAAGTACATTCAACAAACACGGCACTTACACAAATGACTGATGATTGGCTGAGAGAAATTGATGATAAAAAGATTGTAGGAGCTGTTTTGTTAGACTTCAGTGCGGCTTTTGACATTATCGATCATATTTTGCTGATGGAAAAACGGATGCGTTATGACTTTACACCCCCTGCTATATTGTGGATAAAGGGTTACCTGTCTAACAGAACACAGAGGGTGTTCTTTAAGGGAAGCCTCTCCAACATAATACAGGTAGAATCAGGAATCCCCAGGGCAGGCCCCTTACGTTTCTAAAATCTTTACTAATGACATGAGTAAAGCCAGTGTGTCTATGTATGCAGATTACTCAACACTATACACGTCAGCTACTACAGTGAGTGAAATGACTGCAACACAACAAAGCTCAGCAGTTAGTATCAGAATGGGTGACAAGGAATAGGTTAGTCCTAAATATTCACTAAACATTCACTAAACCCTAAACCTCAACTAAATCTTGTAATAAATAATGTGGAAATTGAGCAAGTTGATGTAACTAAACTGCTTGGAGTAACCCTGGATTGTAAGCTGTCATGGTTAAAACATGTTGATACAACAGTAGCTAAGATGGGAAGAAGTCTGTCCATAATAAAGTGTTGCTCTACCTTTTTAACAACACTATCAACAAAGCAGGTCCTGCAAACTGTAGTTTTGTCGCACCTGGACTACTGTTCAGTGGTGTGGTCATGTGCCACAAAGAGGGACCTCGGAAAATTACAATTAGCTCAGAACAGGGCAGCACGGCTGGCCATTAAATGTACACGGAGAGCTAACACTAATAATATGCATGTCAATCTCTCATGGCTCAAAGTGGAGGAGAGATTGACTTCATCACTACTTGTTCTTGTAAGAAGTGTTGACATGCTGAATGCACCGAGCTGTCTGTTTAGATAGATAGAAAACCCAGGGCAAATGCCAGAATGAAAATACACAAAAGACAGATACACGATACATGATACAGTATGAAAAAGTATAAAAATACAAGAAGTCTGGAGTGCAAAAAAGCTATAAAAAGACATTGCATAGTATGGATGGCTGACTATGTACACTATGCATTGTTACAGAGTGTTAGGTAAAACAATTTTTTTTAAATATTGCAAGTTGATATAGATAAATAAGGAGTATTTGCATGGTTAACTATACTATACAGGTCGATGGCAGAGAAATACTTAAATAGCTAAAAGTGAGTATGATATTAGTGAGGGAAATAATAGTTTACTTAATATACAGACTGGTTAAATGAACAGGTAAGTGAATATTTTGCACGGTTAAATTAACTGTACAGGTAAATATACTGTTAGATTTACAGGTAAGTGAATATTTGCATGGTTACATTAACTGTACAGGTAAATGACAGGAAGAGATACTTAAATAGCTAAATGTGTGTATGATATAATTTAGGGTAATAATAGTAATTCCCTTAAAATACAGTTCTTAGTGCGCAGGGTTTAATTAAAGATAACTGCACGTATTGCACATTCGATATACTAAAAGCAATGAAAAAAAAAAGACACATCTGACAGGATACTAAAATGCATTCCTGAGTGAATGACTACGTAAGTTCAGTTCAAAAATGAATTACAATATTGCACATGATATTTAAACTACTAGCACACAGCGCGGACACCCATGAATACCCCACAAGACATGCCACCAGAGGTCTCTTCACAATCCCCCATGTTAATAACAGACTATGGGAGGCGCACATTGCTACATAGAACTCTAGTACACATCAAGTAAGTAGTAGCATCAGATAAAAAAAAAAAGATCAAAATACACCTTATGGAACAGCGGGGACTGTGAAGAGACACACACACACACAGGCACAGACACACATACACATGATTAGACACGCACTCTACACACACGTGCACATGGATTTTGTTTTGTAGATGTGGTAGTAGAGTAGTGGCCTGAGGGAACACACTTAATGTATTGTTATAAAATGTAATGTCATGTAATATTTGTAATTGTTTATAACTGCCTTAATGTTGCTGGACCCCAGGAAGAGTAGCTGCTGCCTTGGCACCAGCTAATGGGGATCCTTAATAAATACAAATATATACCATAGTCATTATGTGAATGGGATTAAATTGCTGCTATCATCAGTGTGAATGAGGGTGAGAGCAGAGAAAGGTAGGAATTGTGCATTATCTCAATGACTTATGAGGACTCCCATGAGGCCAGTGGAAAATTATAGCCCTGATGGAGAAATGCGACATCTTACGAGTTCCAACCCAACTTTGCTATTTAGTGACTTTTTACATGTTAATCTTTACTTTTTTGTACAGAAAGTTACATACTATTATCAACAACAACAAAAAAACACTACTCCATTTCACTACTTTGACCCTATCTGCTCCTGCACCGTGCCAATGACCTGGGAGGACGGGACACCACCACTCAACACACCCTGTAACTCATCTGAAGTCAAATCTCGTATACCCAAAGAATTCTCAGCAGCCCTACCACAACATATATTTTGTGTGACTTATGTTCCATTTCTGTGGTACAGTTGATAACCATTGCTATGAACGCTAAGAAGCCAACCTTACTGAAGCATCTATCACTCGTTGGCCTAGCCCACTGTGCTGGCACAAATCTACTACTCACTGGGATCCTCTCAGGATGCCTCACATCCTAACATGACTCTGTCTGGTAAAGACTCAAAACTCAAAAGGACTGACAATGGCTTTCACCACGCTCCCCACCGTGTCACACCCTGATCTGTTTCACCTGACTTTGTGATTGTCTCCACCCCCCTCCAGGTGTCGCCCATCTTCCTCATTATCCCCTGTGTATTTATCCCTGAGTTCTCTGTTTGTTTGTTACCAGTTCGTCTTGTTTTGCCAAGTCAACCAGCGGTTTTCTCTCAGCTCCTGTTTTTCCTAGTCTCTGTTTTTCTAGTCCTCCCGGTTCTGATCCTTGCCTGCCCTGACACTGAGCCCGCCTGCCTGACCATTCTGCCTGTCCCGACCTCGAGCCTGCCTGCCACTCTGTACCGTTTGGACTCTGCCCTGGTTTATGAACTCTTGCCTGTCCTCGGCCTGCCTCTTGCTTGCCCCTTAGCAATAAATATCAGAGACTCAAACCATCTGCCTCCTGTGTCTGCATTGTGTCGTTATACACCGGGTCTTCGTCTCACCAAATGTCAGGAATAACAAACAATCTACTTCTACTTCAATTGCTCCACCTCCACACTTAACGTTACCTCAGAAATCACTCCTTTCAATGGTGCCCTGTTCATAAGAGCAAAGCAAGAATCTGATCTTGACCCAAGTTGTGTGAAACGGAGCGCTCGCTCCCTCTGATCAGAAGAAACACTAACAGATATCACAAGTCCACTACAGGTTACCTTCACTGATTCAACTGAACCAAATATCACAAGTCCACTACAGTTTACCTTCACTGACTCAACTGATTCAACTGAACCAAATATCACAATTCCACTACAGGTTACCTTCATTGACTCAACTGATTCAACTGAACCAAATATCACAAGTCCACCACAGGTTACCTTCACTGATTCACCTGATTCAACTGAACCAAATATCACAAGTCCACTACAGGTTACCTTCACTGATTCACCTGATTCAACTGAACCAAATATCACAAGTCCACTACAGGTTACCTTCACTGATTCACCTGATTCAACTGAACCAAATATCACAAGTCCACTACAGGTTACCTTCACTGATTCATCTTCCCCAACTCCTTTCCCACACACCCTGAAACAAGAATTTTGATCCGCCAAAGGGCCACACATCATTGTCCTGCGGGTATGCGCCAACTTCTGAAGAGTGCTGCATGCGGTGATCTGTGTTCACCCGGAAGCACGTTCTCTCTTCCAAAACTACACAATACTACCAATACTCTGGCAGTCAATAAACTGTATGGGGCTATAAACAAACAAAAGGGCGGACACTTTAACACATTTCTCGCACAGAAGGACAAGTTGACCAATAAAACAGGTAAACCTTTATAGTATGGGGGATAGTAGATTGACATAGGCTAAGCATACTCATCTTGTTGGTTGACGAAAACAAAATGTGGACAGTTCTTCTAACATCTTCAATATAGGCCTTGGAATTCGATAAGCAAGACTTGCGCAGTTGCGTCCCCGATGTGTCTGTCTTCACTTGTAGCCTACTTTGGAGCTGTCGTTTAATTGTTTTATTAAATTAAATTAATCAGGCGATAATTAATTAATTATTAGGAATTCTGGGGCACCACGGAATAATTTTACAGAGCTGCTGTCTCCCGAATAAGCCCTTAAAGATCTGAAGATCTTTACATCAATAGCAGGCAATTATTAATGGTTACCTTCTATCAGTCTCATTCTGATTGTCGTAAGATCTATCTGCACAAACCCTAGTCCTTATGATGAATCGGCAATACACAAATCAGCTTAATTATTTATTTACTTACTAACTAAATAATCACACAGAATTACATACATACACAGGATAGATTATACATTGATTACTAATCATGTCATGAAAAGTCCCTAGCGGACTAACCTTATATGACGGCTGGTTAATAAAAGTAAAGGGGTGGGGGAATGAAAGAGCGAGAAGACTGAGAGATAAAAGAATGGGTCTCTATCAGACCTTGAGAAGCTATGCTCACATAAATACAAAATCATATGCTCTCTAACAACCGCCCATTTGGAAATAGGAAATAGAATTTATATATTTACGATTGAGCTTGGCTTCAATAGATTGGTGGAAGATGAAAGACTCTGGTTTGCCCAGCAGAGATTGCCATTGTCCTTTGTAGTCTTTCTGGTCGTAGTGTTGATTAGATCGGATACGTTGAAGTACCCTGCAGTTCTTAGGAGTAGTGTCTGTCCTCTTCGTCCAAGACAACACATGTTTCCAGCCGCAGCCTGGTAACAGCGACGACTAGGATTTAATCACTGCTTTTACGTAGTGATCGATACTTCAGAGTTCATACCATTTTGCCATACTCAGCTACGCTGTATTCTGGCTTGTCTAGTAGAAATTCATTGTGGCAGTGTGGGGATCGTCACCTCCATGTTATCTGGTCTCATGTACATTTCGTTAGGTAGAGTTGTAGTTGAAATTTGCCCTTTTAAACGTGTGGACAGAAGTCCTCACATTATTGGAACTAAGGTTGACTTTCGTCACAGAGCCTATAAACTGGGGAAGAGAAGGGGCGTGTTTCATAATTTCCAACCAATGTCTGTGCTCCCGTGGGCGGGGTTACTGATTGAGCATGAGTTTACTATGAAACAATTCTCTAATTTAGAAGGCTAAAATCCCATTTAATCTTCTCACAAATAGTTTCACATTGAGCTAGAATGTGTAGACTTTCAAAGATACAATTTATGTTGTCCTATCATCCGTAATAATATCCCAAATCATAGTTCTTTAAGTACCAACAGACCCTTCCATTACAGAAATATTGTCTCATTGTCCAATCTTCTGATGTGACTGTATTGCCTCTCTCTCTGTGGTAACAAAGGGCTTTCCAAACTCCATTTTGGTAGAGTGGTGGGAGAGGTTAGGTATTTATGGGGGGTCATAAACCTGATGTCTTCACTATTATTTTACAATGTAGAAAATAGTAAAAATAAAGAAAAACCCTTGAATGAGTAGGTGTGACTGGTACTGTATGTCAGGAGAAGTGCAGTATTATCACAAGGAAACTTATACTTGGAATACGGAGGAGGAATGGAGGAAGAGTGTGAGATTGAGTCGGTTAAAAATGGCAGAAAAAAAGGAGATGGTTTGTAGAAAGTATAAGAAGAAGAATGGTAGAAAGTATAAGAAGAGTGAGCTGAAGACAGGAGGAGAAATGGAAGTGAATGAGGGTGAAGTATCGGAGTTGGTAGGTGTGGTGAAGTATCAGAGGTGGTAAGTGTAGTGAAGTTCTTGGAGCCCGAGGCAAGCACCGAGGGTCAGGATAAAAGTGAGTATGTGACAGTAGCAGTGAAGTTTGTGGAAAAAGTGGACCCTTGCCTTTTGGCTGCTCCATTTGTGATTTCAGGGAGAGAACAGAGTTGGTGCTGTGGAATCGGTGAAGGGAACCAGAAGTGGTCTGGTGATAACTGTGTTTCTGCTGGTCAGAGGGAGGAGACGCTCAGAGTTAAATGAATGGGGGCAAGAAATGTGAATTGTTTCGCACCCAAGAAAAGGGCGCTATTGAAAGGCGTGATTACAGGGGTAGCAGTAAATGTAAAAGTTGACCAATTGAAGGGGAAGATTTGCGGTGTTTGTGATGCTCATAGTTTGGTGCGACGCAGACAGGGTGGTGTGAGTGGAGAAACAGAAGAGTCATTGTCTGTTCTTTTGAGTTTTGATGTTGAGTCTTTTCCCGACAAAGTGATGTTATCCTGTACGAGCTTATGTACCGAATACATTACGCTGTTACAGGTGTCAAGCTTATGGGCATGTAGCAGCAGACTGTATATTAAGTAAACTATTATTACCCTCACTTATATAATTCGCACATTTAGCTATTTAAGTATCTTTCTCTGCCATCGACCTGTATAGTATAGTTAGACATGCAAATATTTGTTTGCACTATGTATCATGAATCGTGTATCTATCTATCTATCTATCTATCTATCTATCTATCTATCTATCTATCTATCTATCTATCTATCTATCTATCTATCTATCTATCTATCTATCTATCTATCTATCTATCTATCTATCTATCTATCTATCTATCTACCAGTACAGAGGGATAAACCAACAAGTTATATATTTTTCAGTAACATTGGATTTCTGGCATTTATAGCAATGGTTATAAACTGTGCTGCAGGGATTGAACATAAATCGCAGAAAATAGAGGTTGTGGTGGCAGCTGCAGAGAGGTATTTGGGTGTGCGAGACTTGACGTCAGAAGAGTTACAGGGTGTGTTAAGTGGTGGTGTCCTATCCTTTCAGGCTGTTTGCCTGAAGTAGGACTAAATATATTTAAATAGTGTAGTATGATATATTATTATTATTTTTATATTTTTATAGGGTCTTTGATTCGTTTATTTATCTTTTTGTTTTTTCAAGCAAAGAATAGGGGAGTTATACTCCAGTCTAGTAGGTGGCGGTAATGCAACATTTATTGGATGCCAACCGCCGTTAAACCTCATCAAAGAAGAAGACCGTAGTGACGTCAATTTAGAGAGACGCAACAATGGTGAGTGAGCAAGCAAATTTCTTTCTGGCTCATTTTTTGAGTAGATATTACAAAGATTAACTAAATTGTGTAGCTTGATATTAAATATGTAGCAGTTTAATTTATACAGAAAATACAATTTTATGTAGTTATATTTTAGAAACTCATTCGTTGTATAAAACCCTCATTATTGTCAGCTAACTTAGCTAGCTAGCTAACGTTAGCTATCCGTTAGCTCTTAAATTGAGTAACGTTGCAGCGTTATTCGCGTTCAGCTAGGCATTTTGATACCCCGATCAAGAAATACAGAGCGGCGATTACTAATCGTAGTTAATCATCATACTATGACCATTTAGTACTCGATGTTGAGTCTGTGTCCAATTTACAGTAACTAAAGATGTCAGCTAGTTAATAAAGTCTAACGTTACCAACAATACGTCTGATCAAGGTGCATCGATTGATTGTACCTCCAGGATATGTAGCTAACTAACAAACTTCGCTAATGTGTGTGTTTTATGATTTTAGGGTCAAAGCCAGAGTGGGGGCCATGGACCTGGTGGAGGCAAGAAGGATGACAAGGTGAGCATGACATGACAACAACCATCTCCATAGCTACCAGCTGGATCTTTCAGATGTCTTGGTTAACCTGCATTATTCTACTGCCACAAAACATGTCACCGTGTCATATGTCAACAGGACAAGAAGAAGAAGTATGAGCCTCCCATCCCCACCAGAGTTGGGAAGAGGAAGAAGAAGAGCAAGGGACCAGATGCGGCCAGCAAGCTACCTTTAGGTAGCGATACTAATGTCCCCTCACTTAGGGAGATGGTTATCTTTATAAATAACCCATCAACTCAATATCTAGCTTGGTGTATTCAATATCTCTAGCGATGTAATTTCTCACTCGCTTGTCAAGAGAAATAATATGGCAAGGATAGGCAACTAGATTCAACCACGGGGGTCTGAATATAATTTGAATAATTTGTATACTGCAAATTGACCCCAACTAAGCCCAGAAAGAAATTGTATTTGAAAATTAAAAATAATTTCATACCTGTATTACATTGAGACATGATCATGTCTTATTATTATTTTTATTTTTGGGAATACTTGGGAACACCCCTGATGTATGCTTTGTGTGTCTCCCCCTGACATATGCAGTCACCCCTCACACCCACTGCCGTCTGAAGCTGCTGAAGCAGGAGAGGATCAAAGACTACCTGCTGATGGAGGAGGAGTTTATCAGGAACCAGGAGCAGATGAAACCGCTGGAGGAAAAACAAGAGGTACTGACTACAGAGATACACTCAGTGGCCGGTTTATTAGGTATACCACCCTGTTCATGAAAATGGTTCCCTCCTAATGACAGTGAGTCACGTGTGCGTGGCTCGCTACATAAAGCAGGCAAACAGGCATCAAGGCGTTCAGTTACTGTTTGATTGAAAGTTAGGATGGGCAAAACGGATGACCTAAGCAGCTTTGAGCGTGGTGTGAGCGTCGGTGCCAGGTGCATCGATTCTAGTGTCTCAGAAAACGTCCGGCCTCGTGGGCTTTTCACAAACAACAACAGTGTCTATAGAGTTTACAGAGAATGGTGCGACATACAAAAAACATCCAGTCAGCGGCAGTCCTGTGGGCCAAAACAGCTAGTTGATGAGAGAATGGCAAGAATGGTGTAAGCTAACAGGCGGGCCACAAACAAGCGAATAATGGCGCAGCTCGGATTGCACAACTCAACGATTCTTGTCACCGATTGGCTATTGCAGCAGACGACCACACCGGGTTCCACTCCTATCAGCTTAAAACTATAAGAAGCGGCTCCAGTGGGCACGCGATCACCAACACTGTATAATCAAGGGTTGGAAAAACATTGCCTGGTCCGACGAATCCCGGTTCCTGTTGATGGCAGGCTCAGGATTTGGCGTAAGCAGGATGAGTCCATTGCCCCATCCTGCCTGGTGTCAATGGTACAGTCTGGTAGCGTTGGTGTAATGGTGTGGGGAATGGTTTCCTGGCACACGTTAGGTCCCTTGATACCAATTGAGCCACGTGTCCATTCCCCGAAGAATTCAGGCTGTTCTGGAGGCAAAGGGGGGTCTGACCCGGTGCTAGATGGATGTACCTAATAAAATGGCTGCAGTGCATAATACTATATTATATATAAAATGCTATATTACTGTAGTTTATCAGATTAAACCACTAAAGTAGAAAAAGGTTCTGTGACAGTAAACTCTGTAGGACATTTTACATTTTAAAATATTTTCTGTAATCTAGCCAACGCTCTTATCCAGAGACACTTATAGTTAGTGCATTCGTCTTAAGATAGCTAGGTGAGACAACACATCACAGTCATAGTAAGTACATTTTACCTCAAAGTAGCTATCAGCAAATTCAGAGCTAGTAAGGGGGGTGGAGAGTCTCCCATAGGACCACAGAAGTGCTATGCCTGACTGTTATGTGATTGTTTGCTAAATAAATTTCCCTTTTCACAAGATAATAATGAATCACTTGATTTACTTGAGAAACCTGCTTTAGGCTATGTCAATTCAACTCATAAGTTCTTGTCTTACGTGTATTTCCTGTGTCTGTTCTCCAGGAGGAGAGGTCCAAGGTGGATGACCTGAGGGGAACCCCCATGTCTGTGGGGAACCTGGAGGAGATCATTGATGACAACCATGCCATCGTGTCTACTTCAGTAGGGTCAGAGCACTACGTCAGCATCCTGTCCTTCGTAGACAAAGACCTGCTGGAGCCCGGCTGCTCAGTACTACTCAACCACAAGGTACCAACATTTATATCTGCTCTGTGCTACTCAACCACAAGGTACCAACATATACACTGGGGGCCAAAAGTTTGGAATATTACTAATTCAAGGGTTTTTCTTTATTTGCACAATTTTTTACATTGTAGAATAAAAGTGAATACATCAAAACTATGACATAACACATATGGAATCATGTAGTAACCAAAAAAAGTGTTAAACAAATCCAAATATATTTTATATTTGAGTTTCTTCAAATAGCCACCCTTTGCCTTGATGACAGCTTTGCACACTCTTGGCTAAAGTCCTCATTGTGTGGAGGGAAAGTATTTATATTATTATGTGTGGGTAAGTGAGTGACGTTGACTGACCTGTTCCGTGTCTGTCCTCTAGGTCCATGCTGTGATTGGTGTCCTGATGGATGACACTGATCCACTGGTTACAGTGATGAAGGTGGAGAAGGCCCCTCAGGAGACCTACGCTGACATAGGAGGTCTGGACAGCCAGATCCAGGAAATCAAGGTACACAACCACAACCTTTTATAATACTACATAAGGCTTTATAACACAGCTACTATCTGACATAGGAGGTCCGGACAGCCAGATCCAGGAAATCAAGGTACACAACCTCAACCTTTTATAATACTACATAAGGCTTTATAACACAGCTACTATCTGACATAGGAGGTCTGGACAGCCAGATCCAGGAAATCAAGGTACACAACCTTTATAATACTACATAAGGCTTTATAACACAGCTACTATCTGACATAGGAGGTCCGGACAGCCAGATCCAGGAAATCAAGGTACACAACCATTATAATACTACATAAGGCTTTATAACACAGCTACTATCTGACATAGGAGGACTTGACAGGCAGATCCACAAGATACAACGGAGTAGAGGGCGTCACCCTACATAACATGAGCTCTATAACACTACATAACAGTCTCTATAACACTACATTACATAGAATCTATAACGCCACAACACAGTAACTAGCAGTGGTCATAACCATGTAAAGCCTGAGAGGGAAGGGACATGCTGTACTCCACGTTATGTTCTTTAACACTAGACATTTCATGGTAACTACCATAATGACACTTGATGTTGTTCTGTAGGAGTCCGTGGAGCTGCCCCTCACCCACCCTGAGTACTATGAGGAGATGGGCATTAAGCCTCCTAAAGGAGTCATCCTCTATGGAGCACCTGGCACTGGTGAGTTAGATCAACATTCATCTACACTGTTGTTTTAGAAAAATGTTTTTGGTCATTCAAGAGGGAATTATTTCCAAAGTTGCTCAAAACTGTTTACAGAACAAACATCCCCAAAAAAATGTACATAATCCCTAAGACATGCAACAAACAGTATGTACAGGGAAACAGACATTGAAATAATATTACGTAATGTGTGGTGTGTGTGTGTGTGTGAGCCTGTTTGTGTGTCATTGCTGATGTCTCTGTGTGCCTCTCTCTGTGTTAGGTAAGACCCTGCTGGCCAAGGCGGTGGCCAACCAGACGTCCGCTACGTTCCTGCGTGTGGTGGGCTCTGAGCTGATCCAGAAGTACCTTGGGGACGGACCCAAGCTGGTCAGAGAGCTGTTCAGGGTGGCAGAGGAACATGCACCCTCCATTGTCTTCATCGATGAGATCGACGCCATCGGCACTAAAAGGTACTAAATCACTATAACCTTGTTAAAATATTTCCGACTGGATCCACTGATAAAAACGGGGCTCTTGAAATGACCAGAGTTGTGTTCATTAGACACGGAAGAGGAAGGAAACGGACTGAAACAGGGAGCGACTACCTGGACGCAAATGTTTATTTTCCATTGTAAAACGTTTTAGAACTTGCTGAACACAACCCGGACTATTTCTCTGCTCTGTGACTAACCGCTGTGTGTTTCTCTCACTCAAAGATATGACTCTAACTCTGGCGGAGAAAGGGAGATCCAGAGGACTTTGCTGGAGCTTCTCAACCAGCTGGATGGTTTTGACTCCAGAGGAGACGTGAAGGTGATCATGGCCACCAACAGGATAGAGACTCTGGACCCTGCCCTCATCAGGCCTGGTAAGATGCTCTCCGTGATAATGGACCAGTAGAGCTGTACACTTGGACGGGAATAAAACAACCTCAATTGAAGTGTATATTGCGGATCAAGATTCTACTATAAAATGAATGCAGATGAATTTCCTCATTCTGATAGATACTTTATTGATCCCCGGGGGGAAATTTCTTAGCCAAGCAGCTGCGAAAAAACACAGGGTAGGTGCAAAATGCCAGAACGAAAATACACAAAAGACAGATACACGATACAAACAGTAACTGTGCGGCAGTATGAAAAAGTATAAAACTACAAGAAGTCTGGAGTGCAAAAAGCTATAAAAAGACATTGCATAGTATGGGTGGATGGCTGAATATGTACACTATACATTGTTACAGAGTGTTAGAAAAATAATAATGATAATAATAAAAATATTGCGAGTTGATATAGATAGATAAGGAGTATTTGCATGGTTAACTAAACTATACAGGTCGATGGCAGAGACATACTTAAATAGCTAAAAGTGCGTATGATATTAGTGAGGGAAATAATAGTTTACTTAATATACAGTCTGGTTAAATTAACAGGTAAGTGAATATTTTTCATGGTTAAATTAACTGTACAGGTAAATATACTGTTAAATTTACAGGTAAGTGAATATGCATGGTTACATTAACTGTACAGGTAAATGACAGGAAGAGATACTTAAATAGCTAAATGTGTGTATGATATAATTTAGGGTAATAATAATAATAATCATTACAGATAAATGCACGTATTGCACATTCGATATACTAAAAGCAATGAAAAAAGATACAACTGACAGAATACTAATATGCATTCCTGAGTGAATGACTATGTAAATTCAGTCCAAGAATGACTTACAATATTGCATATGATATAATATAACAACTGTACATGAATATGTATATACAGCCCTGAATGAATCAGTATTGTAGAATCAGAATGAGTGGAACCCAACAGCCCTTCTCTTTGTGATGTTCCATGCCCTCACCCCCTGGTTATGTGCTTCTTCAGGGCGTATTGACCGGAAGATAGAGTTCCCTCTGCCTGATGAGAAGACCAAGAGGAGGATCTTCAACATCCACACCAGCAGGATGACCGTAGCAGACGACGTCACCCTGGACGACCTGATCTTGGCTAAAGATGACCTATCAGGAGCTGACATCAAGGTAATATGGCTGGCCAGGGTTTCCTATACTACCACCACTGTTTTTTATTTTATAGTTTTTTTTATTTAACCTTTATTTAACTAGGCAAGTCAGTTTACAATGACGGCCTGCCTACAGGGTCAGCCCCTGGAGCAAATTAGGGTTAAGTGCCTTGCTCAAGGACACATCGACAGGTTTTTCACCTTGTCGGCTCGGGTATTTGAACCAGCGACCTTTCGGTTACTGGCCCAACGCTCTAACCGCTAGGCTACCTGCCGTAGGCGGGGCCCCTTATCTAGGTAACCGGCGTGTGCGAGGTGATCCGTTTGAACAAGGCGAGATGCAGAATTGCTGATCTTGATTACATAATGAGCAGTTCTTCAGGATCCAAGGTGATTAGTAATTCTGCGCAGTCTGACTGTAATGTAGTTTATATCGAACACACACTACGGCTGTCCATGGTTTTCACTACCAATACTTAAGTGAGGTAGGCCCCCCAATCAAGCACTGTGCATGCCCAAAAAGGTCTGGCCTCTATTGGTTTCAATTGAATGTTGTGGGTTTTTTAGCCCCAAGTGTTGCATCATGGGGGTTTGAAAACTAATGTGGAGTGTAGAACACGTTAGTGCCTTGAGGTAAACCAGAGGGTGTAGGATGTTTGGAACATAAGCTCCCACTGACTTGACTGTGCTTCCCTCTTGTGGCAGATCTTTACTTTTCCAGCTTTTGTTCTTCCCTCATTCCTATGTTCCCACTACATTTCTTTTACCATGTTAAATCAGTGATATTTAAATATAATAATAATAATAACATGGAGGCAAGAGGATGCAGTTTGAAACTGTCTGAACAGGGCCTTTTTTCTGTTACATTCCTATCTGTTTGAAAGCCCTAATCAACTGAGACTAACCTGAACCTGTCCTCTCTCCTCCAGGCCATCTGTACTGAGGCTGGCCTCATGGCCCTGAGAGAACGCAGGATGAAGGTCACCAACGAAGACTTTAAGAAGTCCAAGGAGAATGTGCTGTACAAGAAGCAGGAGGGCACGCCAGAGGGCCTGTACCTCTAACCTATAACCTCTAACCTATAACCCCTGACCTGTCCGCAGTGTGAAAGAGAATAGTCTGGCTGTCTCCTCACAGAACAGAGAGTTTTGATATATTTTGTTGCATGTTATGTTGGACTCCACACTCCCACTGTCTACCTTTATGTGTGATGATATGACAGACAATAAATACAATAATTTGAATGTGAGGTGTTTTTATTAATTGTCCCGTATATAATTACTGTAATTCCCCTCCATGTTCTCACTTTAGTAGAGTTAGTGCTGCATAGCCAGTTGCTGTAACCGTTTGGTCTGCATTGGAGAAGCCTGGAAATCTAGGCTAGAGTAGAGGCTGTGTTACTTGGCATACAGTCTGCATTTTTTTATTTCACCTTTATTTAACCAGGTAGGCCAGTTGAGAACAAGTTCTCATTTACAACTGTGACCTGGCCAAGACAAAGCAAAGCAGTGCTACAAAAACAACAGCACAGAGTTACACATGGGATAAACAAACATACAGTCAATAGCACAATAGAGAATCTATGTACAGAGTATGCAAATGTAGTAAGATTAGGAAGGTAGGACAATAAATAGGCCATAGTGGTGAAATAATTACAAATTGGCATTAACACTGGACTGATAGATGTGCAGATGATGATGTGCAAATAGAGATACTGGAGTGCAAATGAGCAAAGATAATAAATATGGGGATGAGGTAGTAGGGTGGGCTATTTACAGATGGGCTGTGTACAGGTGCAGTGATCGGTAAGCTGCTCTGACAGCTGATGCTTAAAGTTATTGAGGGAGATGGTAGTCTCCAGCTTCAGTGATTTTTGCAATTCGTTCCAGCCATTGGCAGCAGAGAACTGGAAGGAATGGCGGCCAAAGGAAGTGTTGGCTTTGGGGATGACCAGTGAAATATACCTGCTGGAGTGCATGCTACGGGTGGGTGTTGCTATGGTGACCAGCGAGCTGAAATAAGCGGGGATTTACCTAGCAGAGACTTCTAGATGACCTGGAGCCAAAGAGAGCATACAGGTCGCAGTGGTGGGTAGTCTATGGGGCTTTGGTAACAAAACGGATGGCACTATGATAGACTACATCCAATTTGCTGAGTAGAGTGTTGGAGGCTATTTTGTAAATGACATCGCCGAAGTCCAGGATCGGTAGGATGGTCAGTTTTACAAGGGCATGTTTGGCAGCATGAGCGAAGGAGGCTTTGTAGCGAAATAAGAAACAGATTATAGATTTAATTTTGGATTGGAGATACTTAATGTGAGTCTGGAAGGAGAGTTTACAGTCTAACCAGACGCCTAGGTATTTGTAGGTGTCCACGTATTCTAAGTCAGACCCGTCGAGAGTAGTGATGATAGAATGGTGAGCGGGTGCGTGCAACGTTCGATTAAAAAGCATACATTTAGTTTTACTAGCAATGCCATACAACACTCCTTGAGGCCACGGAAGGTGTGTTGTATGGCATTGACGCTTGTTTGAAGGTTAGTTAACACAGTGTCCAAAGAGGGGCCAGGTGTATACAGAATGGTGTCGTCTGCGTAGAGATGGATCAGAGTCACCAGCAGCGAGAGCGACATCGTTGATATATATATAGAGAATAGAGTTGGCCCAAGAATTGAACCCTGTGGCACCCCCATAGAGACTGCCAGAGGACCGCACAACAGGCCGTCCGATTTGACACACTGAACTCTATCTGAGAAGTAGTTGGAGAACCAGGCAAGGCAGTCACTTGAGAAACCAAGGCTGTTGAGTCTGCCAATAAGAATGCGGTGATTGACAGAGTCGAAAGCCTTGGCCGGGTCGCTGAAGACGGCTGCACAGTACTGTCTTTTATCGATGGCGGTTATGATATCGTTTAGTACCTTGAGCGTGGCTGAGGTGCACCCATGACCAGCTCGGAAACCAGATTACATAGCAGAGAAGGTACGGTGGGATTCGAAGTGGTCAGTAATCTGTTTCTTAACTTGGCTTTCAAAGACTTTAGAAAGGCAAGGCAGGATGGAAATAGGTCTGTAACAGTTTGGGTCAAGAGTGTCTCCCCCTTTGAACAGGGGGAGAACCACGGCAGCTTTCCAATCTCTAGGGATCTCAGACATACCCATTTAAGTTCACAAACTAAGACGCCTTTTTGCAGCTGAACCACTGCAGTTCATTTGACACATGCAGCAGAAAAGAAACATTGATTGAATTCCTCTTGATGTGGGGCCATATCTAGCTTTGTACTCAGCACAACACTCGCAGCTTCGTTTTGGGATTGAGTGAGAATGCTGCGCTGTTCTCTTTCTCTCTCTATGGCATCCCTTTATTAAATCACTCTCACAGTTCAAATGCAACAACAGCACATTCAGCAAACAATAAAACAAAATAAAAAATCACATTTCTATCAAGTGTGGTGTGTACAGTATGGCCAGAAAGGGTGCATAGGAGGAGGGAGGGGAGAATTGTAATGAGACATTTGTCCTGCCAAGGATAATATCTTTTGAGGATGACTGAACTGAGCCAACCCAGGCCTGCAGGCAGTCAATGTGTAGGCCTACAGTTGAAGTCGGAAGTTTACATACACTTAGGTTGAAGTCATTAAAACTCATTTTTCAACCACTCCACAGATTTCATGTTATCAAACTATAGTTTTGGCAAGTCGGTTAGGACATCTACTTTGTGCATGACACAAGTAATTCTTCCAACAATTGTTTACAGATAGATTATTTAACTTATAATTCACTATATCACAATTCCAGTGGGTCAGAAGTTTACATACACTCAGGGCCGGCCCTCCCAAAGGGCAAGATTCGGCGCCTAGGGCGGCACTTGAATTTGGGGGGGTATTTTTTTGTGTTGCCTAGGGCCGCCCCTGCATACACTATGTTAACTGTGCCTTTAAACAGCTTGGAAAATTCCCAAAAATGATGTCATGGCTTTAGAAGCTTCTGATAGGCTAATTGACATCATTTGAGTCAATTGGAGATGTACCTGTGTATGTATATCAAGGCCTACCTTCAAACTCAGTGCCTCTTTGCTCAACATCATGGGAAAATCAAAAGAAATCAGCCAAGACCTCCCAAAGAATATTGTAGACCTCCACAAGTCTGGTTCATCCTTGATAGCAATTTCCAAACGCCTGAAGGTACCACGTTCGTCTGTACAAACAATAGTATGCAAGTATAAACACCATGGGACCAAGTAGGGGCCGTCATAGCGCTCAGGAAGGAGACTCGTACTGTCTACTAGAGATGAACGTACTTTGGTGCGAATAGTGCAAATCAATCCCAGAACAACAGCAAAGGACCTTGTGAAGATGCTGGAGGAAACAGGTACAAAAGTATCTATATCCACAGTAAAACGAGTCCTATATTGACATAACCTGAAAGGCCGCTCAGCAAGGAAGAAGCCACTGCTCCAAAACCGCCATAAAAAAGCCAGACTACGGTTTGCAACTGCACATGGGGACAAATATTGTACTTTTTGGAGAAATGTCCTCTGGTCTGATGAAACAAAAATAGAACTGTTTGGCCATAATGACCATCGTTATGTTTGGAGGAAAAAGGGGGAGGCTTGCAAGCCGAAGAACACCATCCCAAATATGAAGCAATAGGGGTTGCAGCATCATGTTGTGGGGGTGCTTTGCTGCAGGAGGGACTGTTGCACTTCACAAAATAGATGGCATCATGAGGAAGGAAAATTTTGTGGATATGTTGAAGCAACATCTTAAGACATCAGTCAGGAAGTTAAAGCTTGGTCGCAAATGCGTCTTCCAAATGGACAATGACCCCAAGCATACTTCCAAAGTTGGCAAAATTGCTTAAGGACAACAAAGTCAAGGTATTGGAGTGGCCATCACAAAGCCGTGAGCTCAATCCTATAGATAATTTGTGGGCAGAACTGAAAAAGTGTGTGTGAGCAAGGAGGCCTACAAACCTGACTCAGTTACACCAGTTCTGTCAGGAGGAATGGGCCAAAATTCACCCAACTTATTGTGGGAAGTTTGTGGAAGGCTACCCGAAATGTAAAAACAATTTAAAGCCAATGCTACCAAATACTAATTGAGTGTATGCAAACTTCTGACCCACTGGGAATGTGATGAAAGAAATAAAAGCTGAAATAAATCATTCTCTCTACTATTATTCTGACATTTCACATTCTTAAAATAAAGTGGTGATCCTAACTGACCTAAGAGAGGGAATTTTTACTAGGATTAAATGTCAGGAATTGTGAAAAACTGAGATTAAATGTATTTGGCTAAGGTGTATGTAGACTTCCGACTTCAACTGTACATGGTTATAACTACTGGTGGTTATTACTGTGTAATAAAGCGTATGTAATGTGCTAGAGTCAAAGGACAAAGGTTACACATCTTGTTTTCATACTCTTGGACATTTCACAATAATCATTTTTAATTGATGACAACTGCACAGTGTACTACTGACCTGGGAATAGAGAGACATGTTTAATCTGTGGAATATCTATCTTTATAAAATGGGTGGTTTGAGCCCTGAATGCTGATTGGCTGACAGCCATGGTATATCCATGGGTATGACAAAATATGTATTTTTACTGCTCTACTTACATTGGTAACCAGTTAAATATCCTCTCTCTCTCTGCAGGGTGGAGTCATTGGCAGATATGTAGGTTGACCTTTCAGTGATGTCTCAGTCAACTGAAGAGGTAAAGATCTTGGACATGCTGTATCTGAAGACATATCTTCAGTCAGACTGTCATTGTCATCGACTTCTGTTTTGAGGCTCACTTTTTAAAAAAAACAAGCTCCATTTCAGGCAGAGACTTCCTGAAGACTTCATAGATTATTCAAAGACTAATGTTCTGACCGATTGAGTTGCTTTGGACATGGATTTCTCTGTGGCCAGAGGAAGACATCATTCTCATCATCCACCACAAGGTGGCGCCTTAAGTGCGTGTTTTTATAAAAAAAACTCACTGACAACATAGACTGAACATGAGATTTAGCCCGGTCACACTTCTTCGCATAAAATCTGACATTTACTTTCAGAAATTGAACTCCATCTGCAGAATAGGCCAAAATAGCCCAAGTAACTAAAGTATGCTACTGTAGCCTATGCCAAAATCCTAAAATAGTCTTCATTGAAAACATTTGATATTTAGCCTACTAAACTCACTACGCAATAGGTAGAATTTACAACATAAGCAACAAACACAACACGCGGACTATTATGCAGGCAAAACTTTTCAAATAAAATATAGAAAGTGGTGTTACAGCTTTTTCCCCAATTCGCGTACTTTATACATGATTTTCTAGTAGGTAGCGTAAGTATTATCCAATGGAAAGTATTGCCTCTCCCAGCATCGAATCTCAGCAGTACTTTTCGGTCCGGTAGTCCTGTCCGCTGTCACAAAATACTTACATTTTCAAAGCGTTTAGTAAACCACAATGTATAAAATGAGCCGTTTGGAAAAACAACGGGCATAAATCGCATTTGTTTTAGCCGTAAACTATTACATTCATGTGATTTACATCAAGCGCTACTGGTGCAATGCAGTTCCGACCTATCCAATACTTGCGGCCAATACAAAATATTGCGGATCTGCTCTAACCAATCAAACGCAGCGTCACATACAGGCATTGTAAATTCTCAAGCGTCAACCAGGTAGAGACTTTATACACTAGGAGTATCCTTCCGCTATAGTAAAATAGTGCAATTTAGATTTTTTTTTTGTGCTAGAGAACCTAAAAAGTTTGATTTTATGGCCTTTCGAAATATGATTGATAGTCATAATGTAACTAATGCGAAAATAATGTCTCAATTATTCAATGGAATACTTGTTGTTGATGAAGTGTGATGAATTATGGCTTTGCGTCAACATACAGGGTATATGGAGGTTCCCCTGTCCTTATTCATGATGGGGCATTATTTTGCACAGGTTCTATAATGTGTTGTATTGAAGGCAAGGTTTGTAAATGGCGCATTAGACTTGAATTAGACATATAGTTTAGAGTTTGCATAACCTATAATAAACAAAGAACACACCAAGGCCTCTCTCGAATGACCTTATAATGTGCTTGGCTGTTGTTGCCGTAGTGTATGGAGAGTTTCACCTGCTATGGCGCAAATCAGAATTGAATTGGGAAGATGTGCATTCGGCAACGTGCACAACAGGCCTGCTAGCTACAGCAGACGCGGAGCAGTCCTGTGATTGACGTGTCTCCGCCCTGTAGTGGGAGGGACTTAACACAGCATCTGCAGTTGGAGAAATAAGGAAGTGAGTGAACAGGTTGGGGTGATGTCTAGATGGCGTACAGCTTTTGCCAAATAGACGTCAAATTTAGATTTATTTTATTTTAGCTAACCATTAACCTTTTTCCTAACTTTAACCTAATTATCCTAACTTAGTACGTTAATTACCCTAACCTGCTGCGTAAATTCTTCTAAACCTACTAAGAAAAGTCAAATTTAACAAAACCTGTATCCTTTCTAGACACGATCACAGGCCGGCTAGGGTCGCGGAAGGATACATAGTCCCCATTCTAACTTCGACGATCATACACACCTACACCCGCTAGTGGAAACTCCATCTAAAGAACGAGCACACTCGTAGTCTGGTTCATAGATAATCAGCCTAGATCCATCAAACATGGTATGTATTTTTAGATAATTTGTCAAAGCCACGATATAAAGGAAAATTAATTAGGTTATTGGTAAAGATATGTGGAAATCCGCTATTTTGCCATTCATAGATTTACAGCATTAAATTAGGACTATCAAAAAGCGTGCAGCTATTATATTATTGCATGGGATATTTAATCTTTAGTCTCGAGGGTGAGTTGATTATATTTGGAGGAACGTTTTCAGGGCGATGCAATACACATGATTTATCGGGGATTCCGCGATAACTGCGCAATTCTTACGCGGCATAGTAGCTGGCTCTCTGGCTATATCGGGGCATGTAACCAATGATAGATACTCCATTGCATGTAGCTAACATGCCGCATGTTGCTGCACAGTGCATATTTAATTCAATATTAGATTAATAGCATCTTGATAACTAGCAAGTTATACTAGATGATTACAGCTGTTGCTAAAAGTGAATGCATTTCAGAGTCTT
This sequence comes from Thymallus thymallus, assembly GCA_023634145.1. Taxonomy (NCBI): domain Eukaryota; kingdom Metazoa; phylum Chordata; class Actinopteri; order Salmoniformes; family Salmonidae; genus Thymallus; species Thymallus thymallus. Next base: position 5,768,701 of record CM042412.1, read on the forward strand.
GTGTGTAGGCTGGAATGGAGTAGCGGGCTGGCGAATAAAGGGTAACGTTATTGCTGCACTAGAGTGACAAGCCCTTGTAGCTATGCTGCTGACATTTCTGACAGATGTCAGTTTTATTAATTGGCGATCGAGTTACATATATCAACTCCTGTATGACACTGATTAAGATTCATCTTATTTTGAGGCAAATTAATACATTCCGTGGCTCGATGCAATGTTGCATCATCGTGCTGTCTGACTTGCTGCCTAGAGATTATGATGATAATTGCAACAATATATCTATCACCTGTGATCCGTAACGGAAATCCCTACCATTTACCTCAAATGGGGGGAATCGGACAAATGTATATAGTTTGGTCCGCTGGCGTTCTACAGTACAGTAGTTGGAATGTTTCGGCTGATTCTTCACGCTCTGTTTATCTCAATGTAATGTCGACGGATTTGGTTGTCTTTTGCAAATTCTCAATGCAAATGTTATGACGCTTGTCGTTTCATTGATTCGCCAAAGCTCTCTTGCAGTCACATAGACAGCCCACTATACAGTAGCCTTGTCAAGAACATCAACAGCTGTAAAGTCTTGGGTCCGTTTGGTTTTAATAAATTAATTCAAATGCAGAAGACAGTATTTGATTGATATTTGATGTATTCCTTATCAAATCCGTTTGCATTTACACAATTGTGGGAATTATTATTATCAGACTAAATCAGCAATGTATTTCAAACGTCACTATATAACTGTCAAACATAGAACAGCCCACAATGTTGGAATAGAGGTCATTAAATTCCATATAAAAGCATCTCTCAGTCAAATGTCATGCCAGGATATCCCAAATATCCCATATATGGTATTGGACCACGACATGCAGTAGGTTTCATGTTGTATACCACTGTAGTAATTGGAGTATAAATTCCGCTTTTGAAAAGTTTAATCTGTGCATAAACCTTTGTGTAGGCCTACCGTACACTCCAACACAATACAGCTATTGAAGTGGAAACGGTGTGTCTCTATTGAGATGGAAGTATCATGTAAGTAGCAGGAGCTACTTACATCCTTGTTTGCTAGTTTCCTTACTTCCCGCCTTGTTTGCTGGTGCATGTGGAGTAACTTGGAGGGCATCTGCATTGAATCATTTTATTTGCTTGGCAGATGGCCCCATCCTGGCTTGGGCGGGTCAGCCTTCAGGGTTGTGTTCATTAGGCACTGACTGAAACAGGGAGGGACTACAGGGAGGGACACCCATAATAATAAATGCTCTTTAAAATTTTTCCACTGCAAAAAGTTTCCCCTTGCGTGCCCAAATGAACACTACCCAGTTGTAGACTAAACTCAAACCACCACTTAGGTCAATATGGTGGCCTGGTCCTATCCTTCAGGCTGCAGTTAGTTAGCTACTGGCGTTGCTGGTTGGTGACGCCCCACCCCCATCTTTTGTCTGGACTAAAAGAGAACACACGTTCAGCACATTATGAGCTGAAAAGCATCTCAGTACAAAAGTGTGTGTGTGTGTAGATTATGTCCCCAGGGACTAAGGGTTTCCTTTGTTATGAGTCATATTGATACGCTGTAGGGGAAGCAGGTCATTTGAAAGAGGCCTGTTGGTTTTCATAGTCTATATATGGTGCCTTGCTGACACTACCTACACTCTCCTGTAGCCTACTGCTGCAAAACTGTAGCTTAGAGAATAGAGACACCAGAATAATACCTGCCTTGTCAATGACGTTTGAGGAGAATGGTGCACTGCATACCAGACTGAGATAACTGGTTTCTACTAGGTTACTGCTGGTGGCCTGTTGAGTTCTGTCTCTAGTCCTATGCTGAGGCTGGACAGGAGGAGTGGTTGTCCCACTAGTGCCAGGGAACCACTGCCAGGCAGAAACCCTCCACCCCTCTCCCTTAAGCTGGCCTGAATGTTGACACAACACCCTCATGTCCATAGGACACAATCAGAGGGAGTTTGTGTGTGTGTGTGTGTGGCGGGTGGGGTTGTGGTGGGAGTGTGTGTTTGTGTGTGGGCGGGGTTGTTGTTCTGTGTTTTTCTACATCCACCCAGCCCCTGTTGCCTTCCTGCTAGACCAGCAGAGAGAGAGAGAGAGAGAGAGAGAGAAAAAAAAAGAAAAAGGCCTGTAGTAGGAGGGTGGGCCTGGTTCCAGGCAGACCCAGCCATGCCAAGGGAAGGCCTGGTCGCGCAGCAGCACCGTGAGGCCCAACTGTCTGGGAAACAGCCACAGGATCTCTGCCACTGAACCCACCCAACGCCCGCCCTTCAGAGAGAAGAACAGTGGGATAATGAGAGATAAGATGAGTTGTAGGGCGAAAAAAGAGAGGCCACGGTCGATGTCCATTCGTTCATTAACCCCAACCCCTTCAGAGTAAAATCATTCATCTCTGACAGGAGAAGGAGAGGAAAGAAAAGGCTATTGTCCTCCATTTTATTGAATCACATCAGCTAATGTAATTTAGCCTGGTGACGTTATCCACTATGTGGACGTATCGACCTGGGCCAGTGATGCAGCATCAGCGCCATGTAGAGATTATTATGCTATCAGCCTAAATTAAAGAGCCAAAATCTCCAAAACAAAATGATGTAATTTGAGGTCTAGGATTTCAGCTTAATCCCCATTCTCCATTGCTCTGTGGGATCTATCAGAACCTACGTACTTTTTCACTAGGAAAGGAAACCTCACCCCACACACACAGTATGCCTACGGTACAAGGAGTGGTCTTTGGTGTGTGTCATGGTGTCACGTGACCATTCATATTGTTGATTGAGGCAGCTTGAATACCCTGATCTCTCTATAAAGCCTAGACACATACTGTACTGTAGGATATTTGTTATGCTTTGTGACAGAACTGGTTGCTATGCTGTGTGACTAATTCACAGGAAACCTGGTGATGGAAACTATTGACTCAGATGGTTTGTGTGTGTGTGTCCTGTTTCCCCCCAGCAACGTGCACTCAGAGTTACGTCAGTGGTTTGTTTGCCGTAATCATAAGCATGTTTTCCCAATCTGGGTTGGTACCTGCGGGATTGACCATTTTAACACACACACACAACCCACAAACAGGCTTTAACACAGACACCCCACCAACAGGCTTTAACACACACACCCCACTAACAGGCTTCAAAACACACACCCCACCAACAGGCTTTAACACACACACCCCACCAACAGGCTTTAACACAGACACCCCACCAACAGGCTTTAACACAGACACCCCACCAACAGGCTTTAACACAGACACCCCACCAACAGGCTTTAACACACACACCCCACCAACAGGCTTTAACACACACACCCCACAAACAGGCTTTAACACACACACCCCACCAGTTTGAGCTATTTCAGCTTACAGCAGGCCAGGGTCAAGTTTTAGAAAGCATGAAATAGGACAAAAAAACATTTTAAACAGAGGAGGTTCTACCTGGGTAATGTTCAGAAGAGAGAAAATGTTACATACTACCTGAGCTTGGTCAATAATTTTTTCTGTGTCCACTGACTGAACACAACCCAGCCTTGTTTAGCCTCTGGACCGACGTAGCCTCTGGACCAAGGTAGCTCCTGGACCAAGGTGGGGGATATTCCGGTTCCCCATCCAAGTCACTGTTCTGTAGGGGTCTGTAGAGGTCCCTGGTCTGTGCCATGAACAGTGTCCTCACTGTGGGGTGTTTGGACATCATTAAGGCTGGTGACAGCCAGGAGAACATAGTTAAGTAGTCTGGTATTTAGTGATTGAGTAACTGACTGACTCTCTCCCTCTTTTTCCTCAGGCCGATCAGCTAACAGAGGAACAGATTGCAGGTAGGAATGACTGAGTTATCACTCTAGCATGCCTTTAACACATCTGACTCATTAATGAACAGGACACACACACATACAGGGAGCACACACACGCACATACTGTATATACACGTCCACACGCACACACTCTCACATATACAGTGAGCTCATAAAGTATTGGGACAGTGACCATTTTTGTTGTTGTTTTGGCTGTGTGCTCCATCACTTTGGTTGTGTTTCAGATAATTTTGTGCCCGACAGAAATTAATGGTAAATAATGTATTGTGTCATTTTGGAGTCTTTTATTGTAAATATGTTTCTAAACACTTCTCCATTAATGTGGACTCTACCATGATAACAGATAATCCTGAATGAATCATGAGATGACCACTGAGAAAGTTACAGACGCACAAATATCATTCCCCCAAAGACATGCTAACCTCGCGCCATTACCATAACCGGAGAGGTTAGCATTTTTGGGGGGGTTATGATATTTATGTCTCTAACTTTCTCAACAACCTCCCTTAAAAGATAGCTTAATGCATAGTGAAGCCCATCCCACAACCAAAGCTTGAGCAACAGCCCAAAAGGGCCTGACTGAGCCTGTGACCCACCCACCAGTAGGAAACACTGACTTAACCATAGAGACTTAATGTAACCCTGTCTTTAATTCTCCTCCTTCCCTCCTCACAGAGTTCAAAGAGGCGTTTTCCTTATTCGACAAGGATGGTGACGGCACCATCACGACCAAAGAGCTGGGCACCGTGATGAGGTCGCTCGGACAGAACCCCACAGAGGCTGAGCTGCAGGACATGATCAACGAGGTTGACGCTGACGGTGAGTGGAGAAATAAAACCACCTAATAGGTCAAAAAGGCAGGAAACAGGAAGCTTATGGACACGCCCGATTGGTGGAAAGAGGAAGCCGGGGTAGTCAGGGACAGTATCTCTGACACTGTGACAGTATCTCACGATGACCTCACTCTTACCTGCCTAAAAGGCTGCTGGCGTGTACCAGCTCGCTGTCATAGTGTCACAGTGTCAGCTTTACCAACAAGAGTCAGGCCTGTCACTGTGAGTGACGGCTCTTCAAGAAGCCTGTCCCAACCCATCAGCTTATCAACACAACTCACTCCTGCCTACATAGTTATGGCTGAAAGTCAACAGCGACTCATGAATGGTGCCCTATTCCTTTTCTAGTGCACTACATTTGACCACCATTTTGACACCACACTCCAAAAAGCAAGTTCTGCAGGCTCTAGTTTTGTCTAATCTTGATTACTGTCCAGTCGTGTGGTCCAGTTCTGCAAGGAAAGACCTAGTTAAGCTGCAGCTGGACCAGAGCAGAGCATCACGTCTTGCTCTTCATTGTAATCAGAGGGCTGATATAAATACTATGCAGTTGAGGAGAGACTGACTGCATCACTTCTTTTTATAAGAAACATGAATGTGTTGAAAATCCCAAATTGTTTGCATAGTCAACTTTCATGTTCGAAATGGAACCTGTCTGTCGCCTAGGTGGCCGGTCAGGCCTCCCAAACCGTGGTGATGCCCTGTCAGCTTCTAGGGTTTTGGTAAATGGGGCCGCATCGATCGGACTGCCACATTAATAGATCTCTCCGTGACTTGGCTCGCTGTATCTATCCAAAGTTCTCACTCTCTGTTCTCTCTCGTTCTGTACAGCATTCTCTCTCTGGCTGATGCAGTCTGATGAAGCTAGTACTGAAAATAAAAGGGTTTACATAACCTCTGCTCTGCTCTACGTTTTGCTTCGTACATTCAGTATCTCTCCTCTCACCCCCCCCACACTCCTCTCCACACCACACTCCTCTCCCCACCACACTCCTCTCCCCTATCCTCTTTGTACATCTAGTAGCCTCAGACTGATGTCAACAGCAGGGCCACATATTCTCTCTCTCCTCTCCCTATCCTCTCTCCTCATCCAGTAGCCTCATAGTGATGTCAACAGCAGGGCCACAGATTATTTACCAAACAAGCAGAGTGGATGACATAAGTAGAGAATGAGGTTAGCTTTACTCCAGGGAGCTGTGCTGTTAGTTTCAGTGAGAGGAGAGGCTTTACTCCAGAGAGCTGTGCAGTTGGTTTCAGTGAGAGGAGAGGCTTTACCCCAGAGAGCTGTGCTGTTGGTTTCAGTGAGAGGAGAGGCTTTACTCCAGGGAGCTGTGCTGTTAGTTTCAGTGAGAGGAGAGGCTTCACCCCAGAGAGCTGTGCTGTTGGTTTCAGTGAGAGGAGAGGCTTTACCCCAGAGAGCTGTGCTGTTGGTTTCAGTGAGAGAAGAGGCTTTACCCCAGAGAGCTGTGCTGTTGGTTTCAGTGAGAGGAGAGGCTTTACCCCAGGGAGCTGTGCTGTTGGTTTCAGTGAGAGGAGAGGCTTTACCCCAGAGAGCTGTGCTGTTGGTTTCAGTGAGAGGAGAGGCTTCACCCCAGGGAGCTGTGCTGTTGGTTTCAGTGAGAGGAGAGGCTTTACCCCAGGGAGCTGTGCTGTTGGTTTCAGTGAGAGGAGAGGCTTTACCCCAGGGAGCTGTGCTGTTGGTTTCAGTGAGAGGCTTCACCCCAGGGAGCTGTGCTGTTGGATTCAGTGAGAGGAGAGGCTTCACACCAGGGAGCTGTGCTGTTGGTTTCAGTGAGAGGAGAGGCTTTACCCCAGGGAGCTGTGCTGTTGGTTTCAGTGAGAGGAGAGGCTTCACCCCAGGGAGCTGTGCTGTTGGTCTTTATTGGTTTCAACATGTTTTCTTAGGAGCCTTTCTGCCTTGCCTAGGAAAAGCTCTGAGAAAATGCTATCCCATGGAATGAATGTCATCATAGACAGTAGAATGAGTCTGCGTCCTATAGTTTGCATCAGCAGTGCCTCTTTATATAGCCTATATAATCACTCTCTATATAATCACTCTCGTTCCCACCCGCTCCATCTCTCCCACCCGCTCCATCTCTCCCACCCGCCCGCTCCATCTCTCCCACCCGCCCGCTCCATCTCTCCCACCCGTCCGCTCCGTCTCTCCCACCCGCCCGCTCCGTCTCTCCCACCCACCCGCTCCGTCTTTCCCACCCACCCGCTCCGTCTCTCCCACCCACCCACCCACCCGCTCCACCTCTCCCACCCACCCGCTCCACCTCTCCCACCCACCCGCTCCGCCTCTCCCTCCCACCCGCTCCATCTCCCCATCTCGTACGTCACAGGCAGAGTCATACCCAAGAGTCAGTCAGCCAGCTCTCCATCACTCCAGATCTCCTCTTCCAGTGGTGCTTTTCCTGACTTGCTACCTAGTGTCTAAACACACACATGCACTCACACACCTAGTTGACAGAGTGAGAGTGTGTGTGTCCCTGTGTTTCCCTGTGTGTCCCTGTGTGTCCCTGTGTTTCCCTGTGTTTCCCTGTGTGTCCATGTGTGTCCATGTGTTTCCCTGTGTTTCCCTGTGTGTCCATGTGATTCCCTGTGTGTCCCTGTGTTTCCCAATGTTTCCCTGTGTTTCCATGTGTGTCCCTGTGTGTCCCTGTGTGTCCCTGTGTGTCCCTTTGTGTCCCTGTGTGTTAGTTGACAGGTCATTAGATCGCTAGCCCCTGGCCATTAGATCACCATCTTCCTCATCATTCCAAATCAAATCAAATTGTATTGGTCACATACACATGTTGTAGGAGCCATTTATGACAAGGACCTCGGTTATTGTTTCCAGAAAGAAAATAATTGTATCATTGTAATTATTTATGCTAATGCTTAGGCTTATGTTAATAATATTTATATATTGGTCACTTACCTGAAATGCCATTTACGCCCGTGTGAACGGGACGCGGGGATTTGTACAGATAAAGAACGGGACTACGTGGGCGGGGATGGGACCAGGGAAGTGACACAGCTTTCCACCGTCATTTGCAATTCGTATATTGTAATTAGTGATTGGCAGACACACTACCTTTTCTTTTGTTTGATTTCAGTTAGTCTTTTTGAACCTATTGGATGTTTAATGTATCTGAAAATAAACGTACATTCATTGTGAATGTTGGTTAATTCGAATATACTTGAATACGCGTGGTGAGCCATGTCCCTGGTCAGAAGTGGCTAAAATTAAGAAGTCACTACAGATGTTAGGTGTAGCGGAATACTTGTGTTCCTGGCTCCAACAGTGCAGTAGTATCTAACAATACACAACAATACACACAAATCTAAAAGTAAAATAATGGAATTAAGAAATATATAAATATTAGGACGAGCGATGTTGGAGTGGCATTGTCTAAAATACAGTAGAATAGAATACAGAATATACATATGAAATTAGTAAAACAGTATGTAACCATTTTTAAAGTGACTAGTGATTCCATGTCTATGAATACAGGGCAGGAGCCTCTAAGGTGCAGGGTTGAGTAACCGGGTGGTAGCCGGCTAGTGACGGCAATTTAACAGTCTGATGGCCTTGAGAGTCTCACGGTCCCAGCTTAGATGCACCTGCACTGACCTCGCCTTCTGGATGATAGCGGGGTGACCTGGAGGGCAGGCAGTGTGCCCCCAGTGATGCGTTGGGCAGACCACACCACACTGTGGAGAGACCTGCGGTTGCGGGCTGTGTAGTTGCCGTGTTAAAATCCCCAGCTACAATAAATATGGCCTCAGCATATTTGGTTTCCAGTTTGCATAAATTCTGGTGTAGTTCCTTGAGGGCCGTCGAGGTATTGGCTTGTGGGGGAATATACAAGGCTGTGACTATAACAGAAGAACATTATCTTGGGAGGTAATATGATTTGATAGTGAGGTATTCTAGGACGGGTGAACAAAAGGACTTGAGTTTCTGTACGTTATCACAATCACACCATGAGTAGTTAATAATGAAACATACACCACCGCCCTTCTTCTTCCCGGAGAGTTCTTTATTCCTGTCTGCACGATGTACTGAGAACCCAACTGGCTGTACAGACTCAGTATATCCGGAGAGAGCCATAATTCCGTGAAACAAAGTATGTTACAGTCCCTGATGTCTACCTGCTCCCTCCATACAGACTGTAACTATAGTACATGTATACTACCTGCTCCCTCCATACAGACTGTAACTATACTATAGTACATGTATACTACCTGCTCCCTCCATACAGACTGTAACTATAGTACATGTATACTACCTGCTCCCTCCATACAGACTGTAACTATAGTACATGTATACTACCTGCTCCCTCCATACAGACTGTAACTATAGTACATGTATACTACCTGCTCCCTCCATACAGACTGTAACTATAGTACATGTATACTACCTGCTCCCTCCATACAGACTAACTATAGTACATGTATACTACCTGCTCCCTCCATACAGACTGTAACTATAGTACATGTATACTACCTGCTCCCTCCATACAGACTGTAACTATAGTACATGTATACTACCTGCTCCCTCCATACAGACTGTAACTATAGTACATGTATACTACCTGCTCCCTCCATACAGACTGTAACTATACTATAGTACATGTATACTACCTGCTCCCTCCATACAGACTGTAACTAGTACATGTATACTACCTGCTCCCTCCATACAGACTGTAACTAGTACATGTATACTACCTGCTCCCTCCATACAGACTGTAACTATAGTACATGTATACTACCTGCTCCCTCCATACAGACTGTAACTATACTATAGTACATGTATACTACCTGCTCCCTCCATACAGACTGTAACTATAGTATAGTACATGTATACTACCTGCTCCCTCCATACAGACTGTAACTATAGTACATGTATACTACCTTCTCCCTCCATACAGACTGTAACTATAGTACATGTATACTACCTGCTCCCTCCATATAGACTGTAACTATACTATAGTACATGTATACTACCTGCTCCCTCCATACAGACTGTAACTATACTATAGTACATGTATACTACCTGCTCCCTCCATACAGACTGTAACTATAGTACATGTATACTACCTGCTCCCTCCATACAGACTGTAACTATACTATAGTACATGTATACTACCTGCTCCCTCCATACAGACTGTAACTATAGTACATGTATACTACCTGCTCCCTCCATACAGACTGTAACTATAGTACATGTATACTACCTGCTCCCTCCATACAGACTGTAACTATAGTACATGTATACTACCTGCTCCCTCCATACAGACTGTAACTATAGTACATGTATACTACCGGCTCCCTCCATACAGACTGTAACTATAGTACATGTATACTACCTGCTCCCTCCATACAGACTGTAACTATAGTACATGTATACTACCTGCTCCCTCCATACAGACTGTAACTATAGTACATGTATACTACCTGCTCCCTCCATACAGACTGTAACTATAGTACATGTATACTACCGGCTCCCTCCATACAGACTGTAACTATAGTACATGTATACTACCTGCTCCCTCCATACAGACTGTAACTATAGTATAGTACATGTATACTACCTGCTCCCTCCATACAGACTGTAACTATAGTACATGTATACTACCTGCTCCCTCCATACAGACTGTAACTATAGTACATGTATACTACCTGCTCCCTCCATACAGACTGTAACTATAGTACATGTATACTACCTGCTCCCTCCTTACAGACTGTAACTATAGTACATGTATACTACCTGCTCCCTCCATACAGACTGTAACTATAGTACATGTATACTACCTGCTCCCTCCATACAGACTGTAACTATAGTACATGTATACTACCTGCTCCCTCCATACAGACTGTAACTATACTATAGTACATGTATACTACCTGCTCCCTCCATACAGACTGTAACTATAGAACATGTATACTACCTGCTCCCTTCATACAGACTGTAACTATAGTACATGTATACTACCTGCTCCCTCCATACAGACTGTAACTATAGTACATGTATACTACCTGCTCCCTCCATACAGACTGTAACTATACTATAGTACATGTATACTACCTGCTCCCTCTATACAGACTGTAACTATAGTACAAATCGATTTGATGCTCTCACATGTGTTGCTTAAACACACATTTTCCATTCTGAATTAAAATCTGCTGCTGATGAAGCTCCCTGATCTTGTGTTTGTGTGTAAATTACAAAACATTGACATAGCCAATGAAAATATTGCAAAATTTTGGATTTCACCCCCATCTCAAATCGGAATGGTTTTGACATTTTTTGTGATCTTCCTACCTCCTCCTGCGTTGGTCATTTTATTTATTTTTATTTAACCTTTATTTTACTAGGCAAGTCAGTTAAGAACAAATTCTTATTTACAATGACGGCCTAGGAACAGTGGGTTAACTGCCTTGTTCATGGGCAGATAGACAGATTTACCTTTCAGTTACGGGCCCAACACTCTAACCACTAGGCTACCTGCCGCCCCAAGATGGACAGGTCATGCAGAGCATATACCATGTACTGTACACTGACTGTTTTAAAACAAACTAACTCAACTATTAAAATAAAATCCATTGTAAGGCCCATTCAACAGGTATCGCCAGATGAGTCTCCGGTAAACAATGAAATTTCCCCCCCGGGGGATCAATAAATTACCTATCTATCTATCTATCTATCTATCTATCTAACTATCTATCTATCTATCTATCTATCTATCTATCTATCTATCTATCTATCTATCTATCTATCTATCTATCTATCTATCTATCTATCTATCTATCTATCTATCTATCTATCTATCTATCTATCTATCTATCTATCTATCTATCTATCTATCTATCTATCTATCTATCTATCTATCTATCTATCTATCTATCTATCTATCTATCTATCTATCTATCTATCTATCTATCTATCTATCTATCTATCTATCTATCTATCTATCTATCTATCTATCTATCTATCTATCTATCTATCTATCTATCTTTAAACAGCACATAGATAACACGAACCTAGCAAATTACTTGGGTTGTCACTCAACTTATAAAGCCTAATATCGCGTAAGCTATTTTAGCATTTGAATGCTGAAGGTGTAAGATGAGGATCAGCCCTACCTCGCATTGGTCAGCGTGCGAAGCTGGGCACAGTGTGCAGCTTGACTAGGCTACGGATATTCCCTGGGGTTGTTCTGGCTATTACTACACTGTATATTTCCATTATTTTGTCAGTTACCTGAATGTTAAAGTTTTATCTTGATCTTACTATTGTATTGCACTCTGCACCTTTAACTGAATGTGGTAGTCCTATCGCCAATCCAGGCAACGGCACCATTGACTTCCCAGAGTTCCTGACCATGATGGCCAGAAAAATGAAGGACACAGACAGCGAGGAGGAGATCCGTGAAGCCTTTAGGGTATTCGACAAGGTAATGCACTACATGTACAACTAGGAGATTATTATCCTCATAGGACAATTTTGCTACGTTATAAACTAGTAATGATGTACCCACCTTTTGATGAACACCTTGTCAAACTCTTCCTGTTGTTGTGATGAGATATACAGCGGGTGAAATAAGTATTGAACACCTCACTATTTTTCTCAGTAAATATATTTCCAAAGGTGCTATTGATATTTTTCAAATAAGTTCAGAAATTAAGTTATGTGTAATAATGTGAAATGACACAGGGAAAAAGTATTGAACACATGAAGAAAGGGAGGTGCAAAAAGGCATGGAAAGCCAAGACAACAGCTGAAAACTATCAGTAATTAAAAAGCATTCCAGCCCCCTGTCAGTGCAAATTAATATCAGCTGGTTCAGTCCCAACTGATGGCCTACAAAAAGGTCTCATTGCCAAGGTGTCACACAAGACACATCTCATGATGGGTAAAAGCAAAGAGCTGTCTCAAGACATTCGCAACCTAATTGTTGCAAAACATAATGATGGCATTGGTTATAGGCGCATTTCTAAGCTTCTGAATGTTCCAGTGAGCACTGTTGGAGCCATAATACGGAAGTGGAAAGACAATCATTTCACCATAAATTTGCCTCGACCAGGTGCTCCTCGCAAGATTTCTGACAGAGGAGTGAAAAGAATAATCAGAAGAGTTGTCCAAGAGCCAAGGACCACTTGTGGAGAGCTTCAAAAAGACCTGCAATTAGCAGGTACTGTTGTCTCAAAGAAAACAGTAAGTAATGCACTCCACCGCCATGGCCTGTATGCACGCTCACCACGCAAGACTCCATTGCTGAAAATAAAGCATGTTGAAGCTCGTTTAAAGTTTGCTGCACAACATTTGGAAAAGCCAGTGAAATACTGGGAGAATATAGTGTGGTCAGATGAGAGCAAAATTGAACTGTTTGGATGTCATAATACACACCATGTTTGGAGGAGAAATGGCACTGCACATCACCCTAAAAACACCATACCAACAGTGTAGTTTGGAGGTGGGAACATCATGGTGAGGGGCTGCTTTTCAGCAAATGGTACTGGCAAACTTCACATAATTGAAGGAAGGATGAATGGGCAAATTTACCAAGACATTCTTGACAAAAATCTGCTGCCATTTACCAGGATGATGAAGATGAAACGAGGGTGGACATTTCAGCAAGACAATGATCCCAAACACACAGCCAAGGAAACTCTCAATTGGTTTCAAAGAAAGAAAATAAAGCTGCTAGAATGGCCCAGCCAATCACCTGACTTAAATCCCATTGAAAATCTATGGAAAGAACTGAAGATCAAGATTCATAGAAGAGGCCCAGGGAACTTTCAAGATTTGAAGACTGTTTGTGTGGAAGAATGGGCCAAAATCACACCAGAGCAATGCATGCGACTAGTTTCTCCATACAGGAGGCGTCTTGAAGCTGTCATTACCAACAAAGGCTTTTGTACAAAGTATTAAATAAATATCAGTAAGTGTGTTCAATACTTTTTCCCTGTGTCAGTTCACATTATTACACATAACTTAATTTCTGAACTTATTTGTTTTGGTTTCTTTGTATGTATGGATTACTTGGGTTGTTACCAACATCTGGTGAAAATTTCATGTATAGCATAGCACCTTTGGAAATATATTTACTGAGAAAAATGGTGACGTGTTCAATACTTATTTCACCCCCTGTATATATATATCATTAACCATCCAATGGGATTTGATTCTCCACTCATTATTTCCCAATGGGAATTTGCCTCTCGATTATATCCTGATTGCTCACCCAATGGGAATGCCTTTCCATCTATTCTCACCCAATGGGATTCCTTTTCTCCTGTGTGTCCAGGACGGAAACGGCTACATCAGCGCTGCAGAGCTCCGCCACGTCATGACAAACCTGGGGGAGAAGTTAACAGACGAGGAGGTAGACGAGATGATCAGGGAAGCAGACATTGATGGAGATGGACAGGTCAATTACGAAGGTAAGAGGACAGACCTAGCCCTGTATGATTAACCAGCCTCATGTGGCAGTGGTTAATAGTGGTTATTAGATGGGAGACAGACAGACAGACAGACAGACAGACAGACAGACAGACAGACAGACAGACAGACAGACAGACAGACAGACAGACAGACAGACAGACAGACAGACAGACAGACAGACAGACAGACAGACAGACAGACAGACAGACAGGCCTACTAGGAAGGTATGAGGGCGGAAGGGGAGAGTGTGGTAAGTTGAGCCACTCTTGTTTCTAGGAAACCATACACAAAGTTAATAATTTGACCAAATATTTTGGAAGGGGTCATCATTTCATGGAGTCTGAGAAGGAAGAAACCACAGTAACACTTTACTTTACATCCAGTGTCATAACACAGTCATAACACGTTATGACACGGTCATAACCATGTCATAATACACTATATATACAAAAGTATGTGGATACAACTTCAAATGAGTGGATTCAGCTATTTCAGCCACACCCGTTGCTGACAGGTGTATAAAATCGAGCACACAGCCATGCAATCTCCATAGACAAACATTGGCAGTAGAATGGCCTTACTGAAGAGCTGCCACCTTTCCAACAAGTCAGTTTGTCAAATTTCTACCCTGCAAGAGCTGCCCCGGTGAACTGTAAGTGCTATTATTGTGAAGTGGAAACGTCTAGGGGCAACAACGGCTCAGCCGCGAAGTGGTAGGCCACACAAGCTCACAACATGCGACTGCCGAGGTCTGTAGCCATTAAAACCATCTGTCCTCGGTTGCAACACTCACTACCAAATTCCAAACTGCCTCTGGATGCACTGTTCGTCGGGAACTTCATGAAATGGGTTTCCATGGCCGAGCACCCGCACACAAGCCTAAGATCACCATGCGCAATACAAAGTGCCGGCTGCCATTGGACTCTGGAGCAGTGGAATCACGCTTCACCATCTGGCAGTCTGACGGACAAATCTGGGTTTGGCGGATTCCAGGAGAACGCTACCTCTCCCAATGCATAGTGCCAACTGTAAAATTTGGTGGAGGAGGTGTTTTTCATGGTCTGGGCTAGGCCCCTTAGTTCCAGTGAAGGGAAATCTTAACGCTACAGCATACAATGACATTCTAGACGATTCTGTGCTTTCAACTTTGTGGCAACAGTTTGGGGAAGGCCCTTTCCTGTTTCAACATGACAATGCCTTCATGCCCAACGTGGGGTCCATACAGAAATGGTTTGTCGAGATCAGTGTGGAAGAACTTGACTGGCCTGTACAGAACCCTGACCCCACCCTATCGAACACCTTTGGGATGAATTGGAATTCCAACTGCGAGCCAGGCCAACATCAGTGCCCGACCTCACTAGTGTTCTTGTGGCTGAATGGAAGCAGGTCCCCGCAGCAATGTCCCAACATATAGTGGAAAGCCTTCCCAGAAGAGTAGAGGCTGTTATAGCAGCAAAGATTGGACCAACTCCATATTAATGCCCATGATTTTGGAATTAGATGTTCAACGAGCAGGTGTTCACATACTTTTGGTAATGTAGTGTATGTCATAACAGCTGACATAACCTGTCATAATATGGTCATAATTCTGTCATGACCCATATTTACACCTGTTGTGACATATATTGCTCTGCTTCAGGCTCTGCTCAAACCCTACACCCCAACCTGAGTACTCCGTTCTGCAGCTCCTGCTCTCCATCACAGTCCAAACTCTTCTCTGTCCTGGCACCCCAATGGTGGAACCAGCTTCCCCTTGAAACTAGGACAGCAGAATCCTTGCCCATCTTCCGAAAACATCTGAAACCCTACCTCTTCAAAGAGTATTTTAAATACTCCCACAGCACCCCCTTCTCACCCTTCTCTTTTCTGTCATTTTCTCTTTCCTTCTCTCTCTCTCTCGCTCTTTCTCCCTCTCTCTCTCTCTCTCTCTCTCTCTCTCTCTCTCCCCCCATTCCCCACGTTCTCTCCTATTCTCACAGAGCATTACAGACTGTGCTAATTTTCTAGGGAGCTGTCGACACAATAAACAGTCCATACATCTTGGCTTCCTACTTCCTCACTCCTTCATTGTTCCATTAACACCATACAGTATACACTCTATAAGCGTTTCCTACTTCCTCATTGTTCCATAAA
This sequence comes from Thymallus thymallus, assembly GCA_023634145.1. Lineage (NCBI taxonomy): Eukaryota > Metazoa > Chordata > Actinopteri > Salmoniformes > Salmonidae > Thymallus > Thymallus thymallus. The sequence goes on from CM042412.1 coordinate 5,784,901, forward strand.
CACCACACAGTATACACTCTATAAGCGTTTCCTACTTCCTCATTGTTCCATAAACACCACACAGTATACACTCTATAAGCATTTCCTACTTCCTCATTGTTCCATAAACACCACACAGTATACACTCTATAAGCATTTCCTACTTCCTCATTGTTCCATAAACACCATACATGATGTACTCTATAAGCGTCTCCTACTTCCTCATTGTTCCATAAACACCACACAGTATACACTCTATAAGCATTTCCTACTTCCTCATTGTTCCATAAACACCATACATGATGTACTCTATAAGCGTTTGAAAGCCTTCTCTTTATTTTGGTTGGACGTCGTTGTGTTGTATTCAGAGTGCAGTGACTTTTTAATGAAATCAGCTTAATGAGATGAACATGGAAGCTGTTTGTAAACAGGACATTAATTAGAAAGATGTGCATTCTGTTCCTCCACTGCTTGATTTAAATTTAGCAGGTGACTTCCCCGCCTAGCGCTGGGTTAATGGTGCCCAATGAGCTACAGTACGTTCCTAATCTTTGTCTTCTCTCTCTCTCTCCCCCTCTCTCTCTCTCTCTCTCTCTCTCTCTCTCTCTCTCCCCCTCTCTCTCTCTCTCTTTCTCTCTCTCTCTCTCTCTCTCTCCCCCTCTCTCTCTCTCTCTTTCTCTCTCTCTCTCTCTACAGAGTTTGTACAGATGATGACTACAAAGTGAACCTCATCCGACTTCCCCTTCCTTCTGTTTTACTTACCTCTTGAAATTTCTTTTTTTAATTTATTCATACCGTTTCTCTATAGAAAATAATTGAATGTTGAAATAAAATATCTTTCCACAAAGAGAGAAAAAAAAAAGATATAAAACATATCCAAAAATTGTCTGCATGATATGGTTAGTGACCCTGTCCCCCAAAAAATGAGTTTAGCATCAGGACTGAAAATTCAAACCCTGTAATAAATACCTGCATTTGGAACCCGTGGAACCTTGGAACCCCTTCCAGGTTCCATCCATCTGCTAGTGGTGATGTTTGGGCTGGCCATCTTTCTCTCTCAACTCTCCTTTCTCTCTCTCTCTCTCTCTCTCTTCTCTGTTTTCTGGTCTTCATGCTTGCAGCTTGTGACTGGAGCACTCCCTGCAGCCAATCAGAGCATGCTGATTCCACTGGGGCATCGTTGGTGTTGTTGGTTTGGTACAGATTTTTGTATTTGGAGAGGAACCTTAGTGATATGGTATATGAAAGGAAAGATGGTTGTTATTCCAAGCTGAAAGTGAAATGGAACTTACTTGTATGCTAGAGATATATATATATATATATATATAAAAATGACAAAAATATTACATTTTCAAAATGTTTGGCATGTTTTTTTTTTCTTTTGTTATGTTGTTTGGAGGTCCATCTTAAGTATTTGTGTATACCTGCTCTGAAGAGGAGGAATATAAAGAGTCTTATGGATGGAGTGTCCTTCTTTCTGGCATTAAGGGAGATTCACTGGCCTTCACGGTTTTTTATTTCTTCCGTTTCCTCGACTCGGACAGGAGTGTGGCGTTGTTGTTGTGTTTATCTGCAGTATGCATTCTGTAGGTAGGAGTTTCAGCACACGTCTTCCACACTGTTCATCTGAGTTCACTTTCCAAGTTGTACATGCTAGTCTTAAATTATTTTTTTCAAATAAAAAAGACCATGTACTTTGACTGGGTTTCTCGTGTGGTTATTTTAGGGGTATGGTTCGATGTCTTGTATGACCACACGTGACAGATTTTTATCTATTGCCAAATATCAACTGATATTGGATTATATCTGTAAAAGATGAGGATAAATTAGGAATATCTCAATAATAGTCCTAGCATATTCAGTTATTCAAGATCACTGTGTTATCCTTCGTAGGCTACAGTGTCACGTGACATCGTTACATTTAGCATAGCCAGCAAGATTTTGAGCCTTGCAGAAAGAGGGAGAAACACCACTGTTTGCTTTCTCACTGAGCCCTAGATATACATACACATCTACGGCTGTGCTCCGGCTTTCTCTCGCTCTAGATCTGAGGAGTTGCTAGGCAACAGCTGCATGCTATAACTGTTGGCGTTTTGGAAAAAGGCATGTGGGAGATTAAATAAGCCTCAACTGGAGAGACAAGCTTCTGTGCTGTAGCAGCCAGGCTAACCTGTTTACTATTTCAAACTCCACCGTGATAGAAACAAGGGTTCGGTTCCCCATGCTACAGTTTTACCTAAAAGTCAAGGAAGACGTAACCACATTGTTTAACCGTATTTGGGTCATGATTACAGTTCGGCTGTCTGTCTGCCACATTTTCTATTGTGCTTAGATGAGGCCTATAGGATTGTTACATCATGTTTGTGATTCCTGTGATATATAAAACACATCTCCAAGCATTGGGGGTGTGTTGTATCTGCTGACAAGTATTTTTCTCCGGTCATACAGGAGTATTAAAGGCCTAGTGCACAACTTTAGTCGGAAAATATATATACAGTGGGGAGAACAAGTATTTGATACACTGCCGATTTTGCAGGTTTTCCCGCTTACAAAGCATGTAGAAGTCTGTAATTTTTATCATAGGTACTCTTCAACTGTGAGTGACGGAATCTAAAACAAAAATACAGAAAATCACATTGTATGATTTTTAAGTAATTAATTTGCATTTTATTGCATGACATAAGTATTTGATACATCAGAAAAGCAGAACTTAATATTTGGTACAGAAACCTTTGTTTGCAATTACAGAGATCATACGTTTCCTGTAGTTCTTGACCAGGTTTGCACACACTGCAGCAGGGATTTTGGCCCACTCCTCCATACAGACCTTCTCCAGATCCTTCAGGTTTCGGGGCTGTTGCTGGGCAATACGGACTTTCAGCTCCCTCCAAAGATTTTCTATTGGGTTCAGGTCTGGAGACTGGCTAGGCCACTCCAGGACCTTGAGATGCTTCTTACGGAGCCACTCCTTAGTTGCCGTGGCTGTGTGTTTCGGGTCGTTGTCATGCTGGAAGACCCAGCCACGACCCATCTTCAATGCTCTTACTGAGGGAAGGAGGTTGTTGGCCAAGATTTCGCGATACATGGCCCCATCCATCCTCCCCTCAATACGGTGCAGTCGTCCTGTCCCCTTTGCAGAAAAGCATCCCCAAAGAATGATGTTTCCACCTCCATGCTTCACGGTTGAGATGGTGTTCTTGGGGTTGTACTCACCCTTCTTCTTCCTCCAAACACGGCGAGTGGAGTTTAGACCAAAAAGCTAAATTTTTGTCTCATCAGACCACATGACCTTCTCCCATTCCTCCTCTGGATCATCCAGATGGTCATTGGCAAACTTCAGATGGGCCTGGACATGCGCTGGCTTGAGCAGGGGGACCTTGCGTGCGCTGCAGGATTTTAATCCATGATGGCGTAGTGTGTTACTAATGGTTTTCTTTGAGACTGTGGTCCCAGCTCTCTTCAGGTCATTGACCAGGTCCTGCCGTGTAGTTCTGGGCTGATCCATCACCTTCCTCATGATCATTGATGCCCCACGAGGTGAGATCTTGCATGATGCCCCAGACCGAGGGAGATTGACCGTCATCTTGAACTTCTTCCATTTTCGAATAATTGCGCCAACAGTTGTTGCCTTCTCACCAAGCTGCTTGCCTATTGTCCTGTAGCCCATCCCAGCCTTGTGCAGGTCTACAATTTTATCCCTGATGTCCTTACACAGCTCTCTGGTCTTGGCCATTGTGGAGAGGTTGGAGTCTGTTTGATTGAGTGTGTGGACAGGTGTCTTTTATACAGGTAACGAGTTCAAACAGGTGCAGTTAATACAGGTAATGAGTGGAGAACAGGAGGGCTTCTTAAAGAAAAACTAACAGGTCTGTGAGAGCCGGAATTCTTACTGGTTGGTAGGTGATCAAATACTTATGTCATGCAATAAAATGCAAATTCATTATTTAAAAATCATACAATGTGATTTTCTTGATTTTTGTTTTAGATTCCGTCTCTCACAGTTGAAGTGTACCTATGATAAAAATTACAGACCTCTGCATGCTTTGTAAGTAGGAAAACCTGCAAAATCGGCAGTGTATCAAATACTTGTTCTCCCCAATGTATGTTTTATATAAATTATTTCTGAATTGTAATTTATCAGGGGGGTGCAGCACTCCTACTTCCTGCGGCTATGACCAAGGGCCTTGCGGCTATGACCAAGGGCCCCGCGGCTATGACCAAGGGCCCCACGGCTATGACCAAGGGCCCCACGGCTATGACCAAGGGCCCCGAGGCTATGACCAAGGGCCCCGAGGCTATGACCAAGGACCTCGTGGCTATGACCAAGGGCCTCGTGGCTATGACCAAGGACCTCGAGGCTATGACCAAGGGCCTCGCGGCTATGACCAAGGGCCCCGCGGCTATGACCAAGGGCCCCGCGGCTATGACCAAGGGCCGCGAGGCTATGACCAAGGGCCGCGAGGCTATGACCAAGGGCCTCGCGGCTATGACCAAGGGCCCCGAGGCTATGACCAAGGGCCCAGCGGCTCATCAAAGGCGTGTGTGCACAAAACAAACTAAACCTTGCGTGTGCCAGTTTTTTTCCCAGAAAGGTTGGTATTTGACGGGAAAGTGTGCATACTTCCACGCAAATCTCAGACCGTGCGTATATGCAACTTCTAGTGGTTGATCAACTGTATTGCAAGCAAATATTGTTATTTTGAGGGAAATTGAGGTGTTTGATAAACAGGAATTATCATAATGGTAGGCTAATGAAACATAACAAAACAGATGCATTTGCCGTTGATAAGGAGATCGCATGGCAGCATGTAGACTAATGTGTCTGTTTTCCTTTAATTATAGGCCTAAATCATAATTATATTGCAGGGCATGTCTCCTTTTCTGACATGACTGGTTTAGTGGGAAGGGGATACCTTAGTCAAGGGCAGAACATATTTTTGGGTTAACTGCCTTATTTTGTGGGCTTAACTGCCTTGTTCAAGGACAGAACATTTTTTTGGGTTAACTTCCTTGCTCAAGGGCAGAACGGCAGATTGGCGGCTCAGGGATTCGAACCAGCAACCTTTCGGGCGGCCAGTAGTCGACAAAGTGAAAAACCTGTCGGTGTCCTTGAGCAAAGCACTTAACCCTAATTTGTTCCAGGGACTGACCCTGTAGGTAGGCCATCAATGTAAATAAGAATTTGTTCTTAACTGACTTGCCTAGTTAAATAAAGGTTACAAAAATAAATAATATTGTTTACTGGCCCAACACTCAACCACTAGGCCAGACTCCCCCCAACCCCCTACCAACAAACCTGGGTGCAAATGTAGTATTTTGCCCTAGCACTACACAGCTGATTCAAATAATCAAAGCTTGATGATGAGTAGGTTATATCAATCAGCTGTGTAGTGCTAGGGTAGAAACATAAACATGCACCCAAGGGGGCCCCAGGACCGACTTTGGGGAGCCCTGCGCTAGGCTACCTGCTGCACCGCTTATTCACACTACACATCAAATATTAGCCTACCACCTTCCATTATTCATTTAATAGCCAAACACGCTAGAAAGTAAATAGACCTAAGTAAATAGCCTATTTAAAATATGTCACAGTATGGGTATAGGCTACAGTATTGCTGTGCGACAAGACCGCAACATCAGAACCTATTTAAATTTGAATTCAGGGCCTATACCAAAGAACCCATTTAAATTCAGGGCCTATACCAACATAACCTATTTAAATTCAGGGCCTATACCAAAGAACCTATTTAAATTCAGGGCCTATACCAAAGCAGGGGATTTTGTTGCTAAACCACATTTGATTTTTCATAGAAGTGTTCTGTAGCAGAATGCACGGCCAGTGCAGTGTCTGACATAGGCGGCATGCATTTTTCTGTTTGAAAATGTCTCCACAAAAGATTAAAACATGGCAACACCTCTACATAAATGTAATCAAATTTGCCGTTACTCTTTCTTTTCGAAACGGTCATGGCCCAGTTCCAAATCACACAGCAAATTATGGTGTTTTTGTTACCATATCATTTGAATGGAGGGCGTTTTCCAGGTGGGTTGTAACGCTCGTTCAAGGGCACACAAATATAGAATGACTCTTCCTCCATGTACCTACGAGACTACACTAACCCTAACCCTACAAGACTACACTAACCCTAACCCTACGAGACTACACTAACCCTAACCCTACGAGACTACACTAACCCTAACCCTACAAGACTACCCTAACCCTAACCCTACAAGACTACACTAACCCTAACCCTACGAGACTACACTAACCCTAACCCTACAAGACTACACTAACCCTAACCCTACAAGACTACCCTAGCCCTCACCCTACAAGACTACACTAACCCTAACCCTGCGAGAATACACTAACCCTAACCCTACAAGACTACACTAACCCTAACCCTACAAGACTACACTAACCCGAACCCTACGAGACTACACTAACCCTAATCCTAACCCTACAAGACTACACTAACCCTAATCCTAACCCTACAAGACTACACTAACCATAACCCTACAAGAATACACTAACCCTAACCCTACGAGACTACACTAACCCTAACCCTACGAGACTACACTAACCCTAACCCTACGAGACTACACTAACCCTAACACTAACCCTACGAGACTACACTAACTCTAACCCTAACCCTACGAGACTACACCGACCCTAACCCTACGAGACTACACTAACCCTAACCTTACGAGACTACACTAACCCTAATCCTATGAGACTACCCTAACCCTACGAGACTACCCTAACCCTAACCCTACGAGACTACACTAACCCTAACCCTACGAGACTACACTAATCCTAACCCTACTACACTCATATTTGTTGTGAGATATTACACTGTCACAACAACAGCGCCTCTGAATTCAGTCATGCAATATTCACAGGTTCACTCTAATGAAAAAGCAAACGCCAGGCCGAAGCGATACAAACAATCTTCTCCCGCTGTGTGTGTGTGTGTGTGTGTGTGTGTAGGTGTGTGCATTCACCAGCAGTGTTGTCCAACCATCTATGGCTAGTGGCGTATAAAGATCCCCAGTCCTGTAGAGCTTATACATTGTTAAGTACCTCTGCACAACGGGGATAACCTGCACTGTGGAGCCCACCAGCACCACAGGGCTTATCTGCAACACACGGATTACCTGCGCTATGGGGCCCATCTACACCATGGGGCCTACCAGCAACACACTGTGTTCATGTCTGCACCATAGGGACTCCATGACTTTGATAGCTTATGTATGTCATGGAGCTATGGTAATGTTAACATTAACAGTCTGAATTGCACCTACACAGCTGTGTGGGGAAAACTCTAGTACCCCTCCCATCCCCCCACCACCCACACTCCCTATGTCCCTTATGTAATACAATCTACGAAATACACACACACACACACACAGAGAGAGAGAGAGGGGGGGGGGGGGGGGGAGAGAATATTGCAGAAGCGTCAGCAGTTCTTCCTGGGGACAAACCTCAGGCAGCATTGCAGAGAGGCAGTGTGTGTGTCTATGTGTTTCTATGTGTGCGTGTTTGTAAGGTGCTGAGCTGGAATCCTCCTGCCAGGGATTTCCCCCCTTTTTTACTGCACAGTATCCTGGGATTCACACGCTCACGAGGCGCGGGATGTTCCCCAATACTGGAAGGGGGGGCCTGAGTGAAAATGTTTTGGCACAGAGACATAGCAGTTCAAATAGAACAGAAACCGGTCAAATGTTGACACTACAGTTAGCAATTAGCATCCTGGTCCCAGATCTGTTTGTGCAGTATAGTCTACTCCTATGGCTGTTGTCAAGCCAAACAAAGCGAGCGAGCTACAGAAGAAATAAGGTAGAAGACATCTAATCGTTTATCTGAAAGACTGTCTGTATAAAATCAATGACAAATCAATCTATCGCATGGAATCACATGGTAAGATAGTCTATAGAGAATGGATGTGTTGCTAGTGATGTCATTAAGAGTGCTGCCTGTGTGATCACACACACACACACACACACACACACACACAGGCCTAGTCACCAGGTGGGCGGTTCACAGTTCAGTCTGATTGGCTAATCGAGCTAGGATTGCAACAAGGGAAACGCAAATAAGATTGTTTTCTAAGCCAAAGAAAGGAATGTTCGATCTATGATGAACACGTACACCCGCACAAGCTGGAGAGATTAGTAGGGCCGATTTAGAATGAAAGATGCGAGAGGCAACACTGATGTACTACCCAAGGCTGAGCCATTCAACCTTTAGAATATGAACAAAAAGAGTTTTAGGAGCAGACAACGTGAGATTCCTCATATCGATGACGAAGCAGGGTGTGTCCAAAGCCACACGTTGTGGGTATGAGTGGACCACCTATTCTCAATATGTACTTTGGGATATACGCATGACTCAATTTGGATAAATGCATCTGCTAAAGCATCTATTAAATGTATAAATACCATATTATCCTCCTAATCATTATAAAGTAGTCCCAGGCATCTACCGTTATAGGGCTTGGAGTCTAAGTGAAGAGTCAGGATTAAAATAAGTGCTGTTACTCTGTAATTGCTGACTTCTATCTAATGAGGGGGAGTCAGTCGTTAACTACAAATGCCAGCCTGGCCTTGCCTTTAATCTCACTTGTTTTTGAAAACAATGAGCAAAGAGCAAGCATCTCTAAGCCATATTATAAGACATCATAAAGGCTCATACATGCATATAACCAGTTATAAAGCATTATAAACCAGGTAGTTTGGGTCCTGGATGCTGAATGGCTAAAAGCCATGGTATATCAGACATTATATAAACTGGCTGGTTCGAGTCCTGAATGCTGATTGGCTGAAAGCCGTGGTATATAAGACCGTATACCATGGGTATGAAAAAACATTTATTTGTACTGTTTTACTTATGTTTGTAACCAGTTTATAATAGCAATAAGGCACCTCGTGTTAAGGTGTCAAAACTGGCCCAGCTCCCCCTCTTCTCTTCTGTGGGAGAGAGGGGGGTCTGGCTATCGTCAGCCATTTGCCAAGCTGATCTGAAGCCTTGGATCATCGACCAGGAGAGTCATGACGTGTAATAATTAGTCCAACAGTTGCAAACGAGAGTTTCTATTGGACAAATTCAGGTATTTTTATCCCCGTTTCGTTTGCATCCGTTAAATAAACGTTTTTTAGCAGAATCGGTGTTCACAGTTCACTTTCATAGTGGCCACGTTGTATTACTTCTCACCTCTATGCACTCTCCTCCTCTCACCTTTTCCCTTCGTTTGTGGACTTCAATGAACAACATCAGCTGTATGTGACCAGGCGAATAAACCTTTCCAAGCCAAACCATGTCATAACTGCTACACACAGCCTACATCATTGCCCCCATATTAGCTAAAGTAATAGAACTAACGCGTTACAGTAACAGCTGTAAGCAGTTACACCGGTGGGCCCCGGTGGGCAATAACTTAATAAAACCAAAAGCTTACCTTGACTTGGAAGAGTTCCAGTGCTGTGTTGGATAGCCATAGCCAGCTAGCTAACATAGCATCCCTCTGTTTATGTCGGGTGTTTGAGTAAGTAAACTAGCCAGCTGCATTTGCTAGCTAAGTAAGTGAAACTGAAAGAAATTAATTTGTTAAAAACGGTTCAACTATTGTCTTTCTCTTTGAGTCAACTCCTCACCACATGTTATGCACTGCAGTGCTAGCTAGCTGTAGCTTATGATTTCATTACTAGATTCCTTCTCTGATCCTTTGATTGGGTGGACAACATGTCAGTTCATGCTGCAAGAACTCTGATAGGTTGAAGGACGTCCTCCGGAAGTTGACATAATTACTGTGTAAGTCTATGGAAGGGAGTAAGAACCAAGAGCCTCCTCGGTGTTGTATTGAAGTCAATGTACCAAGAGAAGGATGGTCTTTTATCTAAAAAGGATAACTTTTTCAATGTTTTAAAATGTTTATTTTTATGAAATTCACTGAGGAGGATGGTCTTCCCCTTCCTCCTCTGAGGAGCCTCCACTGATGGAGTGTCAGACCAAGAGAGAAAACTTTCCACGTTCAATATACACTGAGCGTTGGGCCAGTAACTGAAAGGTTGCTGGTTCGAATCCCAGAGCCGACTACGTGAAAAATCTGTCAATGTGCCCTTAAGCAAGTCACTTAACTCTAATTGCTCCTGTAAGTCACTCTGGATAAAACATTTTTAATGTAAAATGTATACCAAATATTAGGAACACCTTCCTAATATTGAGTTGCACCCCCTTTTGCCCTCAGAACAGCCTCAATTCGTCAGGGCATGGACTCTACAAGGTATCGAAAGTGTTCCGCAGGGATGCTTCCCACAGTTGTGTTTAGTTGGCTGGATGTCCTTTGGGTGGTGGACCATTCTTGATACACACAGCATTGCAGTTCTTGACACAAACTGCTGCGCCTGGCACCTACTACCATACCTACTACCACACCTACTACCACACCGACTACAACACCTACTACCACACCGACTACCCTTTCATGGTATTTTCAATCTTTTGTATTGCCCATTCACACACACACAATCCTTGTCTAAATTGTCTCAAGGCTTAAAATCCTTCTTTAACCTGTCTCCACCTGGTCAGTCTATGTCATGAAAAGAGCATGTTCTTAATGTTTTGTGCAATCAGTGTATGTTCAGGCTATGGAGTGCTCCTTAGTCCGTCTGACTACACTTTCTTTCACTTCAACATACATGCGCACACACACACACACACACACGCACAGCTTTGTTTTCTTTCTCTGTGTCGCTGAGTGAGCACCAAAGCAGACAGATAAATAAAAGAAGGCCTTTCCAGCGTTGCCACAGGACGCAGCAGAGACTCAACATGGATAAAGAACCTGAGAAGCACAGGGACGCAGAGCAAAGCACTGCATGGAAACTCACCACCGCCTAACCAACTGGCTTCAGTTTCCGCTGGATTGGAGCTTTTCAGATCTTTCTCCCTGCCTGGGCCCAATCAGTAAGCTCTTGTCAGATCTCTCTCCCTGCCCGGGCCTAATCAGTAAGCTCTTGTCAGATCTCTCTCCCTGCCCGGGACCAATCAGTAAGCGCTTGTCAGATCTCTCTCCCTGCCCGGGACCAATCAGTAAGCGCTTCTCAGATCTCTCTCAATGTTAGAATAAGGCTGTAACAAAATGTGGAAAAAGTAAAGGGGTCTAAATACTTTCTCCATCATTCTATCAAACATGTTCTAGAATTACATTACACTACCTCCCCCCACACCGTCTCCTGTCTCCCAGACCCAAAGCTGAACCTGTGATGAAACATTTATTCCACTCACAAACACACAGGGGACCTCCTGACGGAGCTACGCCACCAGGCCCCCTGCATAATTGGTGGGACAGCACACAGGCTTTTACAATAGAAAAAGAGATCCTCATGAATATTCATGCTCTGGGATCAGCGCATAGAAATCCCCATTGTGTGAACACACATATACAGATAGACACACACTGACACAAATAATTGACCAGCAGGCTTTACCACAGTAATGTTGTCCTATTCTGTATCGTATCTAGTTCCTTATCTTTCAGAGGGGTTGGGATAAAGTGGAAGCCACTATTTGGTTGATCTTAATGTTAACTGGGTGGTAATACACAATACATTCCTTACTTATGGTGCTAATAACATTTTAATCATTTAGCAGACACTCTTATCCAGAGCAATTAAGTTCCTTGCTCAAGGGCACAGACAGATTTTCACCTAGTTGGCTCTGGGATTCGAACCAGAGACCTTTCGGTTAATGGCCCAGCACTCTTAACCACTAAGCTACACACAGTGTGTGTCTCATGTGGCAAGAGATGTTGGCTAATCATGATACTGTACAGAAACCAATGTTAAGTCTTTACCACTAAACGGTCTTCCTGATTAGTTCAACAATTTCCTCAGGTTTACTGTAACTTCTCAACACCCCAGAGATCACACACAAGCACACATAAACACACATGGCTGACAGTGTGATGTGGGTATGTGCTTAGAGAGAAGTAAGAGAGATTGAGAGAAGGGAGACAATACAAGCTGACAGAGAGAGAGAGAGAGAGAGAGAGAGAGAGAGAGAGCGTGAGAGAGAGAGAGAGAGAGAGTGTCTGCAGCAAATGGTCTCACCCTACTAGAATCTGAAGTCAAATGTCTACTGTTTGCTGATGATCTGGTGCCCAAGGAGGGCCTACAGCAGCACTTAGATCTTCTGCACATATTCTGCCAGACCTGGGCCCTGACAGTAAATCTCAGTAAGACCAAAATAATGGTGTTCCAAAAAGGTCCAGTTGCCAGGACCACAAATACAAATTCCATCTAGACACTGTTGCCCTAGAGCACACAAAAAACGATACATATCTTGGCCTAAACATCAGCGCCACAAGTAACTTCCACAAAGCTGTGAACGATCTGAGAGACAAGGCAAGAAGGGCCTTCTATGCCATCAAAAGAAACATAAATTCGAATTTCACAATGGGCCTCAGGATCTCGTCACGGTATTTCACAATGGGCCTCAGGATCTCGTCATGGTATTTCATAATGGGGCACTCTGTTCATAACGTTGCCACCATTGTGCACTCTGTTCATAACGTTGACATCAGCGAACTGCTCGCCGACACGATGCCCTACACGTGGTCTGCGGTTGTGAGGCCCGTTGGACGCACTGCCAAATTCTATAAAACGACGTAGGAGACGGCTTATGTTAAATGAACATTAAATTCTCTGGCAACAGCTCTGGTGGACATTCCTGCAGTCAGCATGCCAATTGCACGCTCCCTTAAAACCTGAGACATCTGTGGCATTGTGTTATTTGACAAAACTGCACATTTTAGAGTGGCCTTTTATTGTCCCCAGCACAAGGTGCACCTGTGTAATGATCATGCTGTTTAATCAGCTTCTTGATATGCCACACCTGTCAGGTGGATGCATTATCTTGGCAAAGGAGAAATGCTCACTAACAGGGATGTAAACAAATTTGTGCACAATATTTGAGAGAAATAAGCGTATGGACATTTCTGGAATCTTTTATTTCAGTTCAAGAAACATGGGACAGAAACTTGCGTTTATTTTTTTTATTTTTTATTTAAACTCATAAAACATTGGACCAACACTTTATATTTTTGTTCAGTGTTAAAGTGTTATTCGACTGTCCCCATAGGATAACCCTTTGGAGAACCTGTTTTGATTCCAGGTAGAACCTTTTTGGGTTCCATGTAGAACCCACCCCCCCCTCCCAAAGAAGTCAATGATGCAGTGTACTCCCATAACTACAGTGTGTGTTTCATCAGGTGAACAGACAGACAGGGAACTAGTCTGTATGTATGGATGTTTCCTGATCATTTACATAATGTTGAGTAAAAGCAGTGGGAAGCAGCCATTTCTGGATATAACCCAACTGTGCGTGTGGGAGTCTGATTATATGTGCCCAGGATGTCTGGCTCAATTTGTATCAAGTACCAGGCTAATTACTGTGTGTATGTGTGTGTCTGCCGATTTTGCAGGTTTTCCTACTTACAAAGCATGTAGAGGTCTGTAATTTATATCATAGGTACTCTTCAACTGTGAGAGACGGAATCTAAAACAAAAATCTAGAAAATCACATTGTATGATTTTTAAATAATTAATTTGCATTTTATTGCATGACATAAGTATTTGATCACCTACCAACCAGTAAGAATTCCGGCTCTCACAGACTTGTTAGTTTTTCTTTAAGAAGCCCTCCTGTTCTCCACTCATTACCTGTATTAACTGCACCTGTTTGAACTTGTTACCTGTATAAAAGACACCTGTCCACACACTCAATCAAACAGACTCCAACCTCTCCACAATGGCCAAGACCAGAGAGCTGTGTAAGGACATCAGGGATACCATTTTAGACCTGCACAAGGCTGGGATGGGCTACAGGACAATAGGCAAGCAGCTTGGTGAGAAGGCAACAACTGTTGGCGCAATTATTATAAAATGGAAGAAGTTCAAGATGACGGTCAATCTCCCTCGGTCTGGGGCACCATGCAAGATCTCACCTCGTGGGGCATCAATGATCATGAGGAAGGTGAGGGATCAGCCCAGAACTACACGGCAGGACCTGGTCAATGACCTGAAGAGAGCTGGGACCACAGTCTCAAAGAAAACCATTAGTAACACACTACGCCGTCATGGATTAAAATCCTGCAGCGCACGCAAGGTCCCCCTACTCAAGCCAGCGCATGTCCAGGCCCGTCTGAAGTTTGCCAATGACCATCTGGATGATCCAGAGGAGGAATGGGAGAAGGTTATGTGGTCTGATGAGACAAAAATAGAGCTTTTTGGTCTAAACTCCACTCGCCGTGTTTGGAGGAAGAAGAAGGATGAGTACAACCCCAAGAACACCATCCCAACCGTGAAGCATGGAGGTGGAAACATCATTCTTTGGGGATGCTTTTCTGCAAAGGGGACAGGACGACTGCACCGTATTGCGGGGAGGATGGATGGGGCCATGTATCGCGAGATCTTGGCCAACAACCTCCTTCCCTCAGTAAGAGCATTGAAGATGGGTTCCAGCATGACAACGACACACAGCCAGGGCAACTAAGGAGTGGCTCCGTAAGAAGCATCTCAAGGTCCTGTAGTGGCCTAGCCAGTCTCCAGACCTGCTGCAGTGTGTGCAAACCTGGTCAAGAACTACAGGAAACGTTTGATCTCTGTAATTGCAAACAAAGGTTTCTGTACCAAATATTAAGTTCTGCTTTTCTGATGTATCAAATACTTATGTCATGCAATAAAATGCAAATGAATTACTTAAAAATCATACAATGTGATTTTCTGGATTTTTGTTTTAGATTCCGTCAATCACAGTTGAAGAGTACCTTTGATAAAAATTACAGACTTCTACATGCTTTGTAAGTGGGAAAACCTGCAAAATCGGCAGTGTATCAAATACTTGTTCTCCCCACTGTACCTGTCTGAGGGGTACTGTCAGCATTCAACCAACCAGTACTAGAGTCTGTGTTATACTGTCTGTGACACGCACATATTATACACTCACCCACGTACACACACACAAAAAACGAATTCTAACTCAGTACTGCATGACTGCCTCTGCAGTCTCTCAATGGCTGACCAGTAGAAAATGTGACTACTTTTCCATATCAGCCCTGTTCTGTGCTTCTATACCACTGTGCTGCAGGTACGATGGTCAACTTGAGACCTTTACTATGTAAACCCGGTCTACAGTAGCCACACTACTACCACCCTACAGCCCTGCCCTGCCTGTCTTCATAGGGAGATTACAGGTGCTGCTTTCCCACTGTTTACATGATATTATTATATTAGCACTTACAGAACAATCATATGACTTACAGTACAAACATACAACTTACAGTATAAATATTTGACTTACAGTATAAGCATATG
The DNA here is from genome assembly GCA_023634145.1 of Thymallus thymallus. Classification (NCBI taxonomy): domain Eukaryota; kingdom Metazoa; phylum Chordata; class Actinopteri; order Salmoniformes; family Salmonidae; genus Thymallus; species Thymallus thymallus. Next base: position 5,800,252 of record CM042412.1, read on the forward strand.
ACTTACAGTATTAGCATACAGCGTACAGTATAAACATATGACTTACAGTATAAACACACGACTTACAGTATAAACACACGACTTACAGTATAAACATATGACTTAGTGTAAACATTTGACTTACAGTATAAACATACGGCGTACAGTATAAGCATATGACGTACAGTATAAACATATGACTAACAGTATAAACATACGGCGTACAGTATAAGCATATGGCGTACAGTATAAACATATGACTTACAGTATAAACATATGACTTACAGTATAAACATATGACTTACAGTGTAAACATATGACTTACAGTGTAAACATATGACTTACAGTATAAACATATGACTTACAGTATAAACATATGACTTACAGTATAAACATATGACTTACAGTATAAGCATATGACTTACAGTATAAGCACACGGCGTACAGTATAAGCTTCTCTTCACCTCGCTTAAAGAGGAGAGAGAGGAAGGATGGAGCTTATAGACACAGACGCAAATGTCAGTTCATTATCTTTAACCAGGCCAGGGTTGTATTCCTTAGGCACCAATCATAAGAAAACAGGCTGAAACAGGGAGGGACTTCCGGACTTCTCCAATAAAAAACACTCAGTCATTTTAGTTTTCCATTTAAAAATATTTTAAACCTTTTCTGTCATGTGCCCTAGCCCAGAGAAGGTGACAGGATGATGGTGACTCTCGGCTGCACTGGGCAGGCAGGGCAGGGAACACCTGGTTTCTGTATCACACAGACAGTGAGGCAGATACCTGAGAGGGTGGTGCCTTTGTTCCAAAGTAGCACCAAGGTGAAAGGTCATCCTGAATCAGAAACACAGAAAGGGTGTGAGTGCCAATGCGGTGGGTGAGTGGACTCTGCCAGTGCCATTGACACAGATACAGGAGACTAATTTGATTGGTAGGGTGTCTGTGCTCTGCCATGCTGAAAATAAATGGCCCTTGAGGGTGCAGTCATTGTGGTGAATCCTTCCCCTGCTGATTAAGCCCAACTTCTACATTTTATATTGTCTTATACAATCACACACACACACACACACACACACACACAGGGTAAAGAGACTGATCAGTAATTTAGCATTAGCCCCTGTGTTTTTGTAAACACCTCCCACTGACCCTCTTAGCCTGGTGACCCCTGCCTCTCTCTCATCCATAATACCTATGCAAGAAAAAATTACAAGATGATGTTATAATATTGTTTATGCGTCAAATAAGGTTTGAAGAGTACTCTCATCTGTGTCTATGGGTTGAGTTGGCCTTCTGGTGCTTGAGTTGACAGTTGACTTAAAACCTTCAGCTGGCATTCCATAGTTAAGATGTGGTGGGTGTAACCGGGGTAGGGATAGCGTGAAGGAATTGAGCCAACATCTCATTGTCTCTGTTCATCCTTGCATCTGGGTAACTAAGCCAGGGTGGGGTTAAGACAACACCCCCCTGTACAGATGACCATAGGATGAACCCAGAGTGGCTTATGATGCCACCCGATCTGCATGGGAGGGGTGGTACCAGCATTTTTAAGTCTACTATAAAAGACACTGTATTCTTTGTATGACCTTAAGCACTCGGTCCGACAGTCAAGACTGTTGGGTTGATGGCTTCATTATTGCAATAATTCATCTACAGTAAATAAAGATGATTGTTTGAAGAAATGACAAAGTCTCTCTCACTTGAATAGAATATTCCACCACATACCTCAATAGCTCTGCAGTCACAGGATCTGCCTTTGACACAATCATTTTTCTTTCTCTCTCTCTGGTTCTCTCTCTGCTTCTCTCTCACTCCCTCTCTGGCAGCAGCAGACATGACCGGCGAGCTGTGATGTGATGAAAGCGTACCTCCCTCTGTCCCAACATCATCAGTTACAAGGACCACTTCCTGTCATCTTCTATGGACCATCATCAGTTACAAGGACCACTTCCTCTCATCTTCTATGGACCATCATCAGTACCAGGGACCACTTCCTCTCATCTTCTATGGACCATCATCAGTTACAGGGACCACTTCCTCCCCTTCTATGGGGGTCGAGCACTCCCCCATCCACATCGGCAGGGCTGTAGTGGAGCGAGTTGAAAGCTTCAAGTTCCTCGGTGTCCACATCACTAAGTAATTGGTCCACACACACCAACACAGTCGTGAAGAAGGCACGACAACGCCTCTTCCCCCTCAGGAGGCTGAAAATACTGAACATGAGCCCTCAGTTCCTCAACTGCTTGGCATCTGACCACAAGGCGCGTTACAGAGGGAAGTGCATACGGCTCAGTACATCACTTGGACCGAGCTCCCTGCCATCCAGGACCTCTATACCAGGCGGTGTCAGAGGAAGGCCTTAAAAATTGAAAAATTGAAAAAAGTAAAAATATATATGTTTTATTGTCAAGTACACCAGATAGGTGCAGTGAAATGTGTCGTTTTATAGGGTGGCCATAGGGCATTTCACTGTTAGGCTACACCTGTTGTTCACAAAGCATGTGACAAACATTTGATTTGATCTAGTGCAGCGCTGTAACACCACAACAATGGAGCTTTGCCGACACCAACTGGCCAGAATGAGTACTGCACTGAGAAATGTGATTTTTGTATTACTGCATTACTTCTCTAGTCTAAGACCTTAGGGAGTTATAAACTGATTTATAAACTCGGTGGTTCGAGCCCTGAATGCTGATTGGTTGACAGCCGTGGTATATCAGACCGTATACCACAGGTATGACAAAACACTTATTTTTACTGCTCTAAATACGTTGGTAAACAGTTTATAATATCATTAAGGCACCATTGAACGTGTTATTCAATGCGTTTAAGGGAATTGGTACTAAAGTTAAATTCAATATATTATGAAATATTTGTTATATATTTACAAAAAAAATCAAACTCAAACAGCTAACTGATCCATGGAATAACCGTCTTAAAACAGTTCCATATTTAAGCAATAAGGCCCAAGGGGGTGTGGTATATGGAAAACATACCACTGCTAAGGGCTGTTCTTAGGCACAACGCAACGGGTGGTTACATGTGGTCTGCAGTTGTGAGGCCCGTTGGATGTACTGCCAGATCCCATAGAAACGCATTGAATAACACATTCATAAATTGCAAAAAAGACAGTCAAAAAATAAATCATAAGGAATAATGGTTTTGAAGTAGGAGATATAAGAAAGCTCAGAAGGACAGTGTATTCAGAAAGTATTCAGACCCCTTGACTTTTTCCACATTTTGTTACGTTACAGCCTTATTCTAAAATGGATAAATAATGTTTTTCTCATCAATCCACACAAAATACCCCATGTCAAAGCGAAAACAGGTTTAGACATTTCGCAAATGTATGCAAAAACAAAAACAGAAATACATTATTTACATAAGTATTCATTATGAGACTTGAAATTTAGCTCAGGTACATCCTGTTTCCATTGATCATCCTTGATATTTCTCTAGAACTTGATTAGAGTCCACCTATAATAAATTCAATTCATTGGACATTATTTGTAAAAAGTACACACTTGTGTGTATGAGGTCCCACAGTTGACAGTGCATGTCAGAGCAAAAACCAAGCCAAGAGGTCAAAGGAATTGTCCGTAGATCTCCGAGACAGGATTGTGTCGAGGCACAGATCTGGGTTAGGGTACCAAAACTTTTCTGCAGCATTTAAGGTCCCCAAGAACACAGTGGCATCCATCATTCTTAAATGGAAGAAGTTTGGAACCACCGAGACTCTTCCTAGAGCTGGCCGCCTGGCCAAACTGAGCAATTGGGGAGAAGGGCATTGGTCAGGGAGGTGACCAAGAACCCAATTGTCACTCTGACAGAGCTCCAGAGTACCTCTGTGGAGATGGGAAACCTTCCAAAAGGACAACCATCTCTGCAGCCCTCCACCAATCAGGCATTTATGGTAGAGTGGCCAGACAGAAGCCACTCCTCAGTAAAAGGAACGACAGCCCGCTTGGAGTTTGCCAAAAGGCTCCCAGACCATTAGAAACAAGATACTCTGGTCTGATGAAACCAAGATTGAACTCTTAAGCCTGAATGCCAAGCGTCACGTCTGGAAACCTGGCACCATCCCTACGGTGAAGCATGGTGGTGGCAGCATCATGCTGTGGGGATGTTTTTCAGCAGAAGGGACTGGTAGACTAGTCAGGATTGAGGGAAAGATGAACAGAGCAAAGTACAGAGAGATCCTTGATGAAAACCTGTTCCAGAGCGCTCAGGACCTCAGACTGGGGCAAAGGTTCACCTTCCATAAGGACAACAACCCTACGCACACAGCCAAGACAACGCAGGAGTGGCTTCCGGACAAGTCTCTGAATGTCCTGGAGTACCCCAGCCAGAGCCTGGACTTGAACCCAATGGAACATCTCTGGAGAGACTTGAAAATAGCTGTGCAGCGACACTCCCCATCCAACCTGAAAGAGCATGAGAGGATCTGCAGAGAAGAATGGGAGAAACTTCCCAAAAACTTGTAGAGTCATACCCAAGAAGACTTGAGGCTGTAATCACTGCCAACTTCAACAAAGTACTGAGTAAAGTGTCTGAATACTTATGTAAATGTGATATTTGCAAAAAAAACATTTCTTAAAACCTGTTTTTGCTTCGTCATTATGGGGTATTGTGTTTAGATTGATGAGGGGGAAAAAACAATTTAATCCATTTGAGAATAAGGCTGTATCAAAATGTGGAAAAAGCCAAGAGGTCTGAATACTTTCCGAATGCACTGTATTTAACCACTTTTTTTTGGTAGGCACAAAACTTCCTCCATACATTCATCAAAAAATGTAAACCGGTACCAGTTACCTTCAGACACTTTTAGAGTTTTAGAGCAAAACGAAGAACGCCATCATGTTCGTGAGAATCACCTCTTTCCACAGACGGTTCGGGAAGCTACAAACAGAAATTGGCACACTTCAGACAAGTCCCGTGGGGCTTGTGGGGGTCTTAGAGCAGAACAGAGAAGCCAAATTGTTCGGACGCTGCCACCGTTTTTGTAAGAAGAACAATTTTCGGGATGTCTCAGTCTGACAAACACTGCTGTAGCTCGGCCACCTTCCGCCGCATGTGCGGTATATTGAGACTGCCAGATATCTCTAGCTTAAACTGACCAATTTTGATGGGGATTTTTTTTTATTATGTTACTTATATTGTCGCACTGGTTTTATATACAGCAAGTGCTTTTTGGAGTGGTATGATTGAAGTTGCCCCTACCCACTGATACAGGGTCAGATATCTTTCAGACATCTAATGGGTGAGGTTAGGATTGGAGCTAGGTTAGGTTGATCCTAGATCTGTGCTAAAGTTTGATTTTGCTCAGTATAGGAGTTAGGTCGAGAATAGACAGAGGGGGATAAGTGAGATATTTGAGTGGATCCTGCATCGATCCCAATACAGTGTGTTAATGTAGTGAGTGCCCCGCTGGCACAAAACCCAGAACAGTTGAACAGCACAGCAGACCTCGACCATTATCAAACAAGCCACGCTCAGCATTTTACAAATAAGCCACTTTCGTATGAACGGTGGGGTTCGATTGGCCTAAACCTTGGGGTTGACTTTGGGTTCAGCATCACCAGGCAGTTTTGCCTCTACAACGGAGCTGTATAGACCATATCTAGTGGTTTGGGGTTGGGCTGTGCATACAGTTTGAATCCAATTTTGGAACCTGCTTAGCAATGAGAGGTAATAAGCCGTTTCATTTCACATAGATTGTTCTAGAATTCGACAGAGAGCAGGTAGGTCTTCTATTCCACCAAAGCCTATTTTGCTTTTTAAACTAGGCAAGTCAGTTAACAAGAAATTCTTATTTACAATGACGGCCTACACCGGCCAAACTCGGACGACCCTGGGCCAATTGTGAGCTGCCCTATGGGACTCCCAATCACAGCCGGTTGTGATACAGTCTGGATTAAATACAGTTCTTTATATAGGATTGCTTCAAGGGTCTTTACAAAAAAGTGACATGTTTACTACAAAATGTAATATTTAATTTGCTGTACATGAATTGGGACTATGACATTTTATTCATATTTTCCTTCCGCATGATATGAAAAGAAATTGTAGTGTAGAGGCTGAGAGTTATTCATTTCCTACAAACCAAAAATACACAAAATAAAAATCCAAACTTTACAAATAAAAACTCAAGACAACAACAGGACTACTTTTCAATTGATGGCACTGAAAACATTTGGTCTGATCGTACTCAGACGGACCAAAGTAGAATTCTTCATAGGCTGCGAAAAAAAACGTTAAATACTCCCAACATCTACACAACTCATTCTATCATGTTGAGAATCCTTTAAATGCAAAACTGTTGGTACTATATACACACAGACAAAGAAACGTGTTCCAATAACGTGCAAAAGATTAGGATTGTATGGACGTGATTGTACAACAACCAGACATTTTGACCCATCTCTACTGACCTTGGCCATGCTAAAATATACTAAACATCCTTCCTTCCTTGAATTGATAACACACCTGAACGGATTGGTTAGGTGAAAATGGTATATCATGTCCCCTTAAGGAGGGCAGAGAGAAAGGGAGAGCCGTGTTTCCTATCAGAATAGAAACAAAGAGATGGAACATGACACAGACAGACTATACATGGAATACTATAAGAGGCGGGGGCCTCGCAGTGAAGGAAACACATAATTAGGGCCAGGGGTTCAGGGTCAGTTAGTTCAGGACTGTAGATATCATCTTGTTAAAAAGGCACACTACAACACCACCACTCCTCACAACCAGAAACGTAGCCCTTGGGAGCACCACTTGCTCCTGTCGCAGATATTATTAACATACATACTTACAGAGAGCAACAGACAGTCACCAACCCTAAACACCATGACCCGAAGCTCTCCAGGACCAGGGTTGGTTAAGTCCACTGACATAAGGGAGAGGATTTTTTATGGCACTGGAGTTCATCATCTGTTATCCAGGATGAGAGAGAGAGTACGGCAGACTGTGAGGGACATTAGGAGTGTTTGATGGTGTATTTGCCTTTCTGCAGCTGAGAGATGTAGAGTTTGAACTTGCTGCCGTCCAGCCGTTTGAACCACACCTCGTCATGGTTTATGGTGGTTATTATGGCACTGTGCGGGGAGATGGAAGAGGATTGGATAATAAAATATATGAATATGCCTCCTTACACCAAGTCACTTGAATCTAGTGTATGAACGGCAACAGTATATGCACACAAGGTCATGCTTCCACACTCAAATGCATCACATCCAAATATACAGTTGAAGTCAGATGTTTACATACACTTAGGTTGAAGTCATTAAAAACAGATTTCATGTTAACAAACTATAGTTTTGGTCGGTTAGGACATCTACTTTGTGCATGACAAGTAATTATACCAACAATTGTTTACAGACAGATTATTGCACTTATAATTCACTATATCACAATTCCAGTGGGTCAGAAGTTTACATACACTAAGTTGACTGTGCCTTTAAACACCTTGGAAAATTCATGGCTTTAGAAGCTTCTGATAGGCTAATTGACATCATTTGAGTCAATTGGAGGTGTACCTGTGGATGTATTTCAAGGCCTACCTTCAAACTCAGTGCCTCTTTGCTCGACATCATGGGAAAATCAAAAGAAATCAGCCAAGACCTCAGAAACAAATTGTAAACCTCCACAAGTCTGGTTCATTCTTGGGAGCAATTTCCAAACGCCTGAAGGTACCACGTTCATCTGTACAAACAATAGTATGCAAGTATAAACACCATGGGACCACACAGCCGTCATACCGCTCAGGAAGGAGATGCGTTCTGTCTCCTAGAAATGAACGTACTTTGGTGCGAAAAGTGCAAATCAATCCCAGAACAGCAAAGGACCTTGTGAAGATGCTGGAGGAAACAAGTACAAAAGTATCTATATCCACAGTAAAACGAGTCCTATATCGACATAACCTGAAAGGCCGCTCAGCAAGGAAGAAGCCACTGCTCCAAAACCGCCATAAAAAAGACAGACTACGGTTTGCAACTGCACATGGGGACAAAGATCGTACTTTTTGGAGAAATGTCCTCTGGTCTGATGAAACAAAAATAGAACGGTTTGGCCATAATGACCATTGTTTGGAGGAAAAAGGGGGAAGCTTGCAAGCCGAAGAACACCATCCCAACCGTGAAGCACGGGGTGGCAGCATCATGTTGTGGGGGTGCTTTGCTGCAGAAGGGACTGGTGCACTTCACAAAATAGATGGCATCATGAGAAAGCAAAATTACGTGGATATATTGAAGCAACATCAAGACATCAGTCAGGAAGTTAAAGCTTGGTCGCAAATGAGTCTTCCAAATGGACAATGACCAAAGTTGTGGCAAAATGGCTTAAGGACAACAAAGTCAAGGTATTGGAGTGGCCATCACAAAGCCCTGACCTCAATCCTATAGAATATTTGTGGGCAGAACTGAAAAAGCGTGTGCGAGCAAGGAGGCCTACAAACCTGACTCAGTTACACCAGTTCTGTCAGGAGGAATGGGCCAAAATTGACCCAACTTATTGTAGGAAGCTTGTGGAAGGCTACCTGAAACATTTGACCCAAGTTAAACAATTTAAAGGTAATGCTATCAAATACTAATTGAGTGTATGTAAACTTCTGACCCACTGGGAATGTGATGAAAGAAATAAAAGCTGAAATAAATCACTCTACTATTATTCTGACATTTCACATTCTTAAAATAAAAGTGGTGATCCTAACTGACCTAAGACTGAATTTTTACTAGGATTTAATGTCAGGAATTGTGAAAAACTTAGTTTTAAATGTATTTGGCTAAGGTGTATGTAGACCTCCAACTTCAACTGTACATACATAAATACACAAAGGCACACACACACTTACCTCAAAGACTTCAACATACGCACACACATTTCCTATACAGACACACACCTGGTAGGGCGTTCGTCCTTCCTGTTGATACACAAGGCCTGTCCTCTGCAGTACCATTGGCTGTCATAGAACAGTCTGCCCTCCTCGGACCTCGCCACATGGTGGTGTCTGTCAGCCTTGGCAGGGACTACACACACACACCACAAACATCTGTCATGATGAAGGTACAATAGTTGTCAGCACTTTGTATTAACGCGTACCCGCACTACAGTTACACTGTCTAAATACATACATTCAGAGAGTCTTAATCACGGGTGGAAGTAAGATGGTACGATCCGTGGGGATATTCCGTACCGGTTGAACAAGAGGAAACTGTAGGCTATTACACTATTATGTATCAGGTTACTAGTGCCATTCATGACTATTTACAGACGTAATTATTTTTAGAGTGGATGAAAGCCAGGTAGCCAGGCGTACAGGAGCCTTCTGAAGTGATTGTTTGACAATCAGATGAAAACATCATGACTAGTTATGTTCATGCCACATTAAAAGGTAATACATTTTAAAAGGTTAAATGATAAATCTATTAGGCATCCTATTAAATGAATAAGCATTCTATATGTCATTCTATTAAATGAATAGGGATTCTATATGCCATTCTATTAAATGAATAGGGATTCTATATGTCATTCTATTAAATGAATAGGGATTCTATATGTCATTCTATTAAATGAATAGGGATTCTATATGCCATTCTATTAAATGAATAGGGATTCTATATGTCATTCTATTAAATGAATAGGGATTCTATATGTCATTCTATTAAATGAATAAGGATTCTATATGTCATTCTATTAAATGAATAGGGATTCTATATGCCATTCTATTAAATGAATAGGGATTCTATATGTCATTCTATTAAATGAATAGGGATTCTATATGCCATTCTATTAAATGAATAGGGATTCTATATGTCATTCTCTTAAATGAATAGGGATTCTATATGCCATTCTATTAAATGAATAGGGATTCTATATGTCATTCTCTTAAATGAATAGGGATTCTATATGTCATTCTATTAAATGAATAGGGATTCTATATGTCATTCTATTAAATGAATAAGGATTCTATATGTCATTCTATTAAATGAATAGGGATTCTATATGTCATTCTATTATATTAATAGGGATTCTATATGTCATTCTATTAAATGAATAGGGATTCTCTATGTCATTCTATTAAATTAATAGGGATTCTATATGTCATTCTATTAAATTAATAGGGATTCTATATGTAATATACATAAGGTACCGTACAGGTAAGACATTTTATCTACTTTCATCCCTGCTCTTAATATAATGTGGGACCAGATACTGTAACAAAGATTCTTACCATCAACCTTGACACTGTGCGGCCATAACGTCGCCACCGCCTGTGGTGCATACAGAACAAGAACGAAAAGTTAAATTCCAATCCAAACAAAATGACAACAAAGACATTACATTTGGCTAACTCAAATACCTTTCGTATCGCCGTCCAGTCTTCAAGTATATCGAGGTCTTGCAACATATAAACAATATATGGACGTGAGAAGGGGTTAAGTAAAAAGGTTAGGTTCTTCCTTGATATTAGCACTGACAGGACAGTATCTGTATCTAATACAGTAGATCTAACATGGATAGAGGAAGACCGGTAATAAGAAAGGATATCTGAGACAACAACAGGCTTCTTTTTCTTGGCAGGGCAGAAGGGGTCCTTCTTCTTGTGCTTCCGTGAATGTAAACCATCATTCCACAGTTCTGGAACGTAGAGACGGATTGAAAAGAGGTCAAAGCCAATTGCAGTCTATGCAGTATCTCAAGTCAGTTACAGAGCCTTCAGAAAGTGTTCCCACCCCATTGACTTTTTCTACATTTTGTTGTGTTATAGCATTCATATCAAATGGATTATATTGAGATTGTTGGTCACTGGCCTACACACAATACCCCATAATGACAAAGTGGAATTATGTTTAGACATTTTTACAAATTAATTAAAAATTAAAAGCTTAAATGTCTTAGGGCAATAAGTAAAGAAGAAGACCGATTGGTAGATGGGTAAAAATGAAAAAAAAAAAAGACATTTGAGCATGGGGAAGTTATTAATTGCATTTTGGATGGTGTATCAATACACCCAGTCAATACAAAGCTACAGGCGTCAGTTGCCGGAGAGGATGGAAACCGCTCATGTATTTCACCATGAGGCCAATGGTGACTTTAAAACATTTAGATATTAATGGCTGTGATAGGAAAAAAAATAAGGATGGATCAACAACATTGTAGTAACTAAACCTAATTGACATAGTGAAAAGAAGGACGCCTGTACAGAATACAAATATTCTAAAACATGCATACTATTTTCAACAAGGCAGTAAAGGGATACTGCAAAAAATGTGGCAAAGCAATTAACTTTTTGTCCTGAATAAAAGGTGTTATGTTTGGGGAAGATCCAGTACAACACATTAGTAAGTACCACTCTCCATATTTTCAAGCACAGTGGTGGCTGCGTCATGTTATGTATGCTTGTCATATCAAATCAAATGTTATTGGTCACATGCACATATTTAGCAGATGTTATTGCAAGTGTAGCGAAATGCTTGTGCAAAGTTGCTTAGCAGCTAGAAGCAGAGCTGCCATGTCTGTCGGCGCCATCAGATGCCAGGGGAGTTTTCAGGATAAAAAATAAATTGAATAGAATACATTGAAAAAAATGACATTGAGGAAAACCTGGTTCAGTTTGCTTTCCACCAGACACCGGGAGATTAATTCACCTTTCAGCAGGACAATAACCTACAACACAAGCCAAATCTACACTGGAGTTGCTTACCAAGAAGACAGTGAATGTTCCTGAGTGGCCGAAGACCTGAAAATGGTTGTCTAGCAATGATCAACAACCAATTTGACAGAGCTTGAAGAATTCAGAAAATAATAAAATGGGCAAATGTTACACAATCCAGGAGTGGAAAACTCTTAGAGACTTATCCAGAAAGACTCACAAAAAATAAAGTCACTGTCATTCTGTGGTACTGTGTGTAGATGGGTGATAATTATTATTTTTTTTTTTATCAATTTTGAATTCAGTCTAAAACACAAGATGAGAAAAAATAAGAAACCTGAACACTACTCTTGCTAGTATCCCTGCTCTTGCTAGTATCCCTGCTCGTATCCCTGCTCTTGCTAGTATCCCTGCTCGTATCCCTGCTCTTGCTACAGTTGTATCACTTCTCTTGCTACAATCAACCCATCAACTATCCTCCATGACCTTCATTAGTTCAATCAGATGTGTCAGTAACAGCCTTTAATTAGAATAATATGCTTTAAAATAATTTCCAACTAATATCAATTGTACAGCAATAGCCCTTCCTCAAGGTCCTCTGTATACAGTTAACAGGATCTGTACTGCATATAGCCTGTGTATAGACTACTACACCTGAGGTGATGTCAATACTGTGTCGGTCCTCCTCCAGGCGTCTGATCTTCTCCTCTAACTCACTCTGCACCGTGTCAAACAGCAACAGCTTTTCACTCTGGGAGGAAGTACAGAACATGGATGAGTACTGAAGTATTACCAAAGCCATGGAGAGACCCTGGTCTAATACATACAAAAATGCACCTTTACTGATGGCATAACTGCAAAGCATTCTAGGTAATTTTCCAGTAGTTTGCCATGCATCCTTCATTGCTCTCTTCCTTGAGGTAGCCATATTGTTGATCTGTATGTGACTAAACAAGGGAAAGCAAGGATTCAAACCAACTGCGTTCTACAGCCGAAACTTCAGACATGGCCAGAGACAAACAATGATTTAATTCCACACTTGATCACTATCACATTGCTCACTGGCCTAACTATTGTCCCTTGGGGATCAATACATGTGTATCGTATTGAATTTGACCCGACCTCCCAGTGTTGGCAGGCAGCCTGGATCTCACAGTCGTACTTGTTCTTCACAGACTCCAGACACATCTCTCGGTAGATCCCTGGAGAAGATACAAGACAAGGAAAATATCACTTTACTCTTGGCACCCTTCAAAACAGAGCCATATATCTACATTGAAACATTGTTGTAACAGTACATTGTATACAAGATAAGATAGTACTTGATTCATCTCCCATAGGGGACGTTTTACTGCGCCAGCCAATACATACATTACCAATAAATATGCCATTAAAACACAACAAGGACACACAGACATTAAAAGGAGCACATCGTCAATAAACATAAAAACAAAAGGGATCCGGTAGGTAGGTAATCTGAGGAACACACATCCCAAAAAATCTAGTGTAGGCAAAGTGACATGGAAACTCACCGCCCACTTTAGTCCTGATCTGCATATTCTCCTGTAGATTGGCAAGTGGTTCCAGATACTCTTGGGAACAGCCTGCTATGACCTCCTGTAGCTTTATATCCACCTGACAGAGCCTCTCCTTGTACAGCCTAGTCATAACGAGATAGACGGGGGTGAGCCAGTACAGCAGCAGCATCATCAGTAGCTAATTGACTTGGCTTAAACGCGCATGCTAACATGGATCCGAAGAAATCTGGTAAGATTGATTCAATTTGGAAAGTAGCCAATAGTGTCTTTACTGTTCTTTCAAGTTGCCGAATTGCTTCTCGAGGGTAGTCATCTCGTCCATGCATTCCATTCGTCTCCTCTCGCAGTCCTCACCGTCCATCTCTGTTGGCAAAACCAACACAGCAAACACACTAGAGAGGCAGCTAACTAGCAACTATTGCAACTTGGCCACGCAGCATCACTTTGGTATGATCATCAACATCGCCATGCATACTATACTAACACACACGCAAAACATTTAGAAACTGCATAACCGCCAGCTGCATTTGGCCTAGTTAAATGTACTATATTCCTTACCCGAGCTGTCTCCATCTTCAGATACAGAAGAGCTGACAGCAGTGTCTTCTTCGTCCGTGCTGCTAGCGTCTTGCTCGGGAAAATCAACCTCCATATCTTCGTGGTTGATTTCTTTCTATTCGCGAGCGTGCACTTATGAAACTACAGACGGTAGGTTGGCCGATATAAATTGTGTCAAAAATAACAACGTTTTATCAATAAAAACTACGACGGCTAAACAACTAGCTAGTTAGCTAAAACAGATCGGAAACTGAGCAACGATTTTTATAACTAACCCAAGATAGACAACAGCCTGTCGTTTCCAATGTGAACAAATAAGTCATCGTGGGCAGAACAAGCCAGCACAAGATAGCGAGATCCTATTGGCCCGTTCTATCATACGTTTGCATATTTCCGCTGGGGAACGCCCACTCTGTGAAGTGCGCGTATGCAATAACTAAATTTGCCTTTGCATTCCTAAAAACTTTAGCAAAGGGTAAAGTCTACAAAACTTAGCCCACCCTGTTCAAAACACATTCTAGTTTTGAGAACAGAAAACTGTAGGTAGCCTATCGGTTAGAGCGTTGGACCGGTGTTGTGCCGTAACCCCCCCGCCTTCTGGTCAACGAGCACACACTCAATTCTTAATTGCTGCGATTTGCATGCAAGTTGAGATTTCTGCCAGTGTAGCCTACATTTCACTGATTTTAGTATCATAAATTATTTTTTATTTGTGTCCTTCGTTTTTATTAGTCTATAAATAAATAACTTTGCCAAAATTCGTCATCTCTCCCATGTCTTATGAAATTTCCCCCCGGGGGATCAATAAAGTATCTATCTATCTATCTCTTATTCGACTAGAATTTTTGAAAGTGTAGGATAATAATTCAGCCATCGTTGTTCTGAAATATGTATTGCTTTCGGTTGCCTATCCTGAAGTGAAGTTTGTGATTTCGCCAGGCAAGAAAAAATACTAGTCGAATAAGACAAGGGAGAGATGACGAATTTTGGCAGAGATTTATTTATAGACTAATACACTTGAAACAAATAGCCAAACCGAAAACTGCAGACAATACTAGTGCCTCCCCCGCGATCCAAACCGCCATAAAAAAAAATATGAAACGTTGATGTGTCCTTGAGCAAGGCACTTAACCGTAATTTGCAGAGAACGTTTGCCGAATGTCAGCCAAAATACATCTTGTTCCAAAGTAATTTCCCCACGGGGATCAATAAAGTATCTATCTATCTAATCCCACTTCCGGCCACTGGGCTTCCTCTCACTACCATATTTGGTAGTGAGTGGAAATGCCAAGAGGGCGCTTCACATTTATACATCCGGTGAAATATCTGTCTCATTGTCCTGTGAACTGGACATTGAAAAACATGGCAACCGAATCGACAAATCAAATATTCCTTTTCTAAAAATGTCCATCTCTGTTGTGGTTTCCACTAGATAGCACAGCCACAAAGTCAGAATTTGAAACAAACATGAGCTTTTTGGTCTTAACTTGAGGTTAGCATTGTGGTTAAGGTTAGGTTTAAAATCACATTTTAAGAAGATGCATTGTAAAAAAGAAAATGCATCATAACGTTGGATGCCAACCGCCGATAAACCCCATCAAAGAGGATAATTGTAAAAATAGGCGGGGTTTATGACCTTGTGGCTGTGGTAACTAGTGACGACCCTCTGCTGCCTGAGCTGTTTTTTGCCGATTGATGTATCGCAGTTTTCTGGCCACATATCCAGACTTCGGTGCACCTAACCGGAGGTAGCTACACAGAAGTGAAGAGTCGCCCGCAATAACCGATAAACCGACGTGTTTGGGGTACGTAAAATCTGATTCGGTAGCTAGTTTTTCCACCATATTGCCAGAGTTTTATCAAGGCTAGGTAGTTGGCTAACTCAAACCGTGAGAATTGTTTCCCGGTAGTTAGCTAGCGTAATGCTAACTACAGCCGCAGCTAACCTTGTCCTGTTGTGGAGGGAAAAACCTCTAAAATGACTTGTCTAGTTAGCGAGTATAATTAGGGTACGTTGGCTATAGCTGACCATAACGACAATGTGACCAATGCCAACGTGAAGGTGATTTCTCTTTCATAAGTAACTAGCCAGCTTGTTAGCCAGCTAGCTAGCACCAGGCCTGGCTTTCCAACCACACAGATCCAATTCACGACCTGGTGGGTGTTTTAGATGTAAATAACTGTCAGCTGACCTATTATACAGCAAACAGTGCTAAGCGATCAATGCTTTTTGAGGTCTGTTCGATTAATAAAAATGAATCACTCGTTTCGATAAAAAAAATGTAAACATTAAATGCACTATACATTGTTGTTTTGAATTACAAGTCCCATGAATGGCCATTACTGGTTATCACAACTATAATTTATTAACATGACTTTAATCACCTATTTCAGTTGTTGTGCGTATTACATTCGTTTTATTTGATTACTTTACTATTTAATTCCAAGCCATCTCATCTCTAGAGCTGCAGTCTGACAAAATCATTAGTGGTTATTCGAAGTCAAGGCATACTTTCGATTACCGAATACGAATTATCAGTCACTTAGATAATGTATTTTCAGGTAGTGATGCCTCGAGAAGCAACTGCTCTCTATTCCTCTTCTTCTGTGTCACACTAATCATCTTCGATGAGGTTTAACGGCGGTTGGCATCCAATATGTTGCTTTACCGCCACCTACTGGAATGGAATACAACACCCTTATATTTTGCTTGAAAAATGTCATTAAAATAAAGAAATACCCTACCATCCAACACTACACTCACAAAAAAAATAATCTAAAATACAATGAACACTAACCTACTCCACTATTTATATCTATTTATTCCTACCTCTTGTCCTCAACCTGAAAGGATGGGACATCACCACTTAATACACCCTGGCAAACAATTCACATTTCTTGCCCCCATTCATTTAACTCTGAGCGTCTCCTCCCTCTGACCAGCAGAAACACAGTTATCACCAGACCACTTCTGGTTCCCTTCATCGATTCCACAGCACCAACTCTGTTCTCACACTGAAACCACAAATGGAGCAGCCAAAAGGCAAGGGTCCACTTTTTCCACAAACTTCACTCCTACTGTCACATACTCACCACACCTACTACCTCTGATACTTCACCACACCTACTACCTCTGATACTTCACCACACCTACTACCTCTGATACTTCACCACACCTACCACCTCTGATACTTCACCACACCTACTACCTCTGATACTTCACCACACCTACTACCTCTGATACTTCACCACACCTACTACCTCTGATACTTCACCACACCTACTACCTCTGATACTTCACCACACCTACCACCTCTGATACTTCACCACACCTACCACCTCCGATACTTCACCACACCTACCACCTCTGATACTTCACCACACCTACCACCTCTGATACTTCACCCTCATTCACTTCCATTTCTCCTCCTGTCTTCAGCTCACTCTTCTTATACTTTCTACATTTCTTTAACAAGCCATCTCCCTTTTTTTCTGCCATTTAACTGACTCAATCTCACCCTCTTCCTCCCTCTTTCTCTCAGACCTCCTCTGCCTCTCTTTTTCCCTCCATTCCTCCTCTGATAATACTGCATTTCTCCTGACATACGTCTTGTTCTCAAGGGACACCATTTAACCGGCTGCCACATTCTTCCTTTTTGCAAACGTTCCCCCACACTATCCTAACCTAGCAGGTGTAAAAGAAACAGACCGGGCAAGTAGGGGCACAATGGATTATGGTAGTTGATTACCATGTTTTCTGCCTGTTAAAATACAACTCCCCGCTACTGTTTTATCTCTAGAGCAATGTGCGCGTTGAGCTCACAAAAAAAAAAATCCAATAATTGAACCAAAGTCAGAAATTAGACATTTTGGTTAATCACTCAGCACTAACAGGCAAAATACTTAAAGCCAACTGAACATGTGTGTTGTTATCTTGTGTTGAACAATGGACAGGGTCCCAGTGTATCGTGGGTGAAAAGAGCCAATAATAAGCTGAATGCGCTACTGTCGCCTACCATTGAACATCTGACTGACATGTAGTGATATCAATGCCTGATATCTGCGTGACACCTGCTTCTTAAAAAATAGCATTGAGCTGAATTGTTCATTCTATGGCAAAAACTAACTAGCAGAAATTGTTAACAAGTTTGGAATTATTTAAACACACTTTGTTGTAGGCTACTATTTACTAGTAAACAAAAAATAATGTATGTCATACAGTTGAAGTCGGAAGTTTACATACACTTAAGTTGAAGTCATTAAAACAAATTTTTCAACAACTCCACAGATTTCATGTTAACAAACTATAGTTTTGGCAAGTCGGTTAGGACATCTGCTTTGTGCATGACACAATTAATTCTCCCAACAATTGTTTACAGACAGATTATTACACTTATAATTCACTATATCAGAACTTCAGTGGGTCAGAAGTTTACATACACAAAGTTGACTGTGCCTTTAATCAGCTTGGAAAATTCCAGAAAAAGATGTTATGGCTTTAGAAGCTTCTGATAGGCTAATTGACATAATTTGAGTCAATTGGAGGTGTACCTGTGGATGTATTTCAAGGCCTACCTTCAAACTCAGTGCCTCTTTGCTCGACATCATGAGAAAATGAAAAGAAATCAGACCTCAGATTGCTCCCAAGGAAGAACCAGACTTGTGGAGGTCTACAATTTTTTAAAGTCGGGTTCATCCTTGGGAGCAATTTCCAAACGCCTGAAGGTATCACGTTCATCTGTACAAACAATAGTACGCAAGTATAAACACCATGGGACCACGCAGCCGTCATACCGCTCAGGAAGGAGACGCATTCTGTCTCCTAGAGATGAACATACTTTGGTGCGAAAAGTGAAAATCAATCCCAGAACAACAGCAAAGGACCATGTGAAGATGCTGGATGAAACAGGTACAAAAGTATCTATATCCACAGTAAAACAAGTCCTATATCGACATAACCTGAAAGGCCGCTCAGCAAGGAAGAAGCCACTGCTCCATTGACAGTCCATTATTTAAATGACGGTATCTTATGGTGCTAGGAAGACGTTAGGTGACTTGGTGAGCGGTATCAGTAGCTTCATTAGGCTTTTATTTAGGCCTGAATCACTCGCTATACCAGTCGTCCTGTTTGGACTGGAGAGTTCATTACTGTTGTGTCCACTGCTCTCTTATGACAGTTCTGACTGTTTTTTCTTTGGTCCAATGTTTAGGTGGGTGATTTCCACAAGATGTCATTCCCTCCTCATCTCAACCGACCCCTGTTGCCCCCGGGCATCCCCCCTCCACAGTATGCTGGTTTTCCTTCAGGTGAGTCATCACAGACAGAGGTCCTATCCTATGTCAATTATACAGTAGATTGTGGACATGACTTTGATTTGTAAAGGATATATAATACTCTGCAAACCTTGTATTGAGAGAGCGAAACATTAATTTAAAGGATAATGGAGGAGTTTCCCACTAGTAATTACCAGAGGGTAGAGATATCATCTTTATACCCAGGATGGCGTCTGAGAGCACGGACAGCGCGGCATCTCCATTTTGAAGTAGTACATTTTCTTCTTCTACTACTTCTGAAAGGATGCATACTGCCATCTAGAGGTATAAAGCCAAGTATGGCGATTTACTGCCACCTACAGTTATGGAATGTTTGCTCGAGAGTATACAGTGCCGTCAAAGTATTCACACCCCTTGACTTTTTCCACATTTTAGATAGATAGATAGATAGGTACTTTATTGATCCCTGAGAGGGAAATGTCTTTGTCAAGCAGCTACAACAAAACCTAGGGCAGGTGCAAAATGCCAGAACGAAAATACACAAAAGACAGATACACGATACATGATACATAATACATGATACATAGAGCGGCAGTATGAAAAAGTATAGAAATACAAAAAAGTGCAAAAAAGCTATAAAAAGACATTGCATAGTATGGGTGGTTGGCTGAATATGTACACTAAACATTGGTGGATGTTGGATGGTTAACTATACTATACAGGTCGATGGCAGCCTGAATTTATAATGTATTGAATTGAGAGTTGTCACTGGCCTACACACAATACCAATAATGTCAAAGTGGAAATATGTTTTTAGAAATGTTTACTAATTAATACAAAATGGAAAGCTGAAATGTCTTAGTATTCAACCCCTCTGTTATGGCAAGTTCAGGAGTAAAAATGTGCTTAACAAGCCATAATAAGTTGCATGGACTCTGTGTGCAATAATACTGTTTAACATGATTTTTGAATGACTATCTCATCTCTGTACCCCACATATGCAATTATCTGTGAGTTCCCTCAGTTGAGCAGTGAATTTCAAACACAGATTCAACCTAAAAAGACCAGAGAGGTTTTCCAATGCCTTGCAAAGAAGGGCACCTATTGGTAGATGGGTAAAAAAAACAGACATTGAATATCCCTTTGAGCATGGTGTTATCAATTACACTTTGGGTGGTGTATCAATACACCCAGTCATTACAAAGATACAGGTGTCCTTCCTAACTCAATTGCCGGAGAGGATGGAAACCGCTCAGGGATTTCACCATGAGGCCGATGGTGACATTAAAACAGTTAGATATTAATGGCTGTGATAGGATAAAACTGAGGATGAATCAACAACATTGTAGTTACTCCACAATACTAACCTAATTGACAGAGTGAAAAGAAGGAGGCCTGTATAGAGTAAAACATGCATCCTGTTTGCAACAAGGCACTAATGTAATACTGCAACAACAACAAAAAGTTGTGTTAATTGTGTTTGGGGCAAATACAACACATTTACAACACTGTATCAACAGTGGACTAATGAAACAAATACCTACAGATATTTTTTGAGTGGAATTTTCCTTTAATCCAAATATATTTTGTATACATTATCCGGTTTATCACTTCTCTAGGTACCCCAATGATACCAGTCCACATGAGCATCATGACCCAGACCCCCACAGTCCTGGCACCCACCTCCATGCCCATGGTCAGTAAGCCCGCGGCCCCCAGGAAGGAAGCTCCCCCGGTGAGGGCCAAGGAGACGGAGGAGAACAGCGGCCCCACCACCACAGTGTTTGTAGGGAACATCTCGGAGAAGGCCTCGGACATGCTGATTCGAAAGTTGCTAGCGGTGAGGAAGGGGAACTTTTTTAATTCAGTCATATTGGAAAGAGACATCAACCTTTTATTTAGGCTATACGGTGTCCATGTCCCAATACCCAAACAAGCGCACTACATACTAAAACTGCATAGTATGTACTCATCGTCGCATACTATTTATGTCATAATGTTTAGTAAGAAGTATGCAGTATGCCACAGCAGTAGCGTACTACCACAGCTAGAACAATAAGCCAGATATTTCACTGGATGTATAAATGTGAAGCATCCAGTTGGCGTTTCCACTCACTACCAAATATGGTGATGAGAGGAAGCCCAGTAGGAGGAGATGGATTTTGGTCGACGTTCTGCACATTTTCTCATCGATTAACCATTTTATCTCCATACAGGTTTCTGTTTTTAAAAAGTGCGTTGTTTAGTAGCCTCACGTTGTCAGGGCATGGACTCTAGGAGGGGTCAAGTGTTCCAGAGGGATGCTGGCCCATGTTGACTCCAATGCTTCCCACAGTTGTTTCAAGTTGGCTGGATGTCCTTTGAGTGGTGGACCATTCTTGATACACCACGGGAAACTGTTGAGCGTGAAAAACCCAGCAGCGTTGCAGTTCTCGACACAAATTGGTGCGCGTGGCACCTACTGCCATACCCCGTTCAAAGGCACTTAAATATTTTGTTCACTCTGAATGGCACCCATACATAATCCATGTCGAAATGCTTAAAATTATTTATTTAATCTGTCTTCTCACCTTGTATCTACACTGATTGAAGTGGATTTAACAAGTGACATCAATAAGGGATCATAGCTTTCACCTGGTCAGTCTGACATGGAACGAGCAGGTGTCCTTAATGTTTTGTACACTCAGTTTATAAACAGGAAAGCATAAATAGTTGCGGCCCTTTTAAAGACAGCAAAAACTGACTTACATTTGAACTGCTGGAGACTCTTTGCCACCTTCAATTAGTTTTTTTGTTTACTTTCAAAGAACTATCAAATCTCGAAAGCCTCCTTTTATCCGGTTTGAATGCATTGTGTGAGTGAAATTCCCTGAAAAGTATACAATTCATTCATACTACATGAAAAGCTGAAATGAGTATGACATCTGCGCATTTTAAAGCATCATGCAAAACCTTTTCGAAATGTCACATAAATAAAACATAATTTTTTCTCATATTCAAACGGCGTACTATTTAGGACGATAATCTGGGTTTTCGGACACGGCCAGTGGCTTCAGTCACACGCCGTATTAGTACAATACAGCTCTCAAATAGACAACTAGAATCACCCGACCTGAGACAGGATAGTTGTTTTTCTTCCGTTTTCAGAATGTGTATGAAGGTTCAGTTAGACTTTGGGGTTCAACTGATTTTGTTAAAACTGTTTCTCTTTTGGCCAAATATTTTATTTCAAAATGAAAACTTTAAAAAAAAAAAGTTTTTCGGCTGATAGGGGCGCAGGTAGCCTAGCAGTTAAAGCGCTGTGCCAGTTATCGAGCCGACAAGGTGACAAACCTGTCTTGTGTCCTTGAGCAACTGTTCTTAACTGACTTGCCTAGTTAAATAAAGGTTAAATAAAAAAATACTCTGTTTAAAAAAGTCAACCGCGTTCTTTAGTAGGTCCATGTCGTAAAGCAAATAATTTTTCCCTCTTCAGAAATGTGGCCTGGTCCTAAGCTGGAAGCGAGTCCAAGGAGCCTCTGGAAAACTTCAAGGTAAAGTCAGAACAGGTACAACATTTGTCAAATATTCTACCACCATGTAAGTCCAATGTCACCCTCACCCAGGCATGCTTTCTCAATCTGAAGCAACTACTATTTAGTGAAACCATTTAGCATGGTCCTGATCATTAGGCACTAATCATAAGGAAACCGACTGAAACCGGGTGTGACTACATGGACTTGTCCGATAAGAAACACTCATTTTGATTTTCCATTCCAAGCCCTAATGAATACGACCCTGACGAAGCTATTCCTTAATTCCCCCGGTCCCCGTCTCACGCATACACGCGCACACACTCATAAAGCTGATTTTTTGCTACGGTGTTTATCGGAATGACACGATCACAAAGATCAACCAACCACCAGACAGCAGAAGGTAGGTGGCCAACCATTAGAAACATCTATAGCCTGTGCCCCGCGCAACTGGCTGCCCTGCACGAACAGACGACTTTCAACACTACAGACAGCCACCCAAATGTCAGCGAGTAGACCTACTTATAGACAGCTCTACACACACAAAATGCCTAGTAGTCAGCGCTACTGATTTGAGATGTATACTAACACAGCAGACATGTAATCATAGTAGATGATGCTACCGTAAATAAACACTCGCTTGTAAACAAAGTCTGTCCGTCTATCTCCTCACTGTTGGAAGCCAGTTTTAAAAGTCTCGATGCGATGGAGATGATGGCAAGGGATGAGAGTCGTCTTTGATCGGTCTGGTTTCGACTGTATGTTTTAATCCGTTTCAGCGCAGAAAATGACCTCTCAATGGACACTGTTGTGGCTGGTATAGTGAGGACCAGCTGCAGTAACTTTGTCGCCTCGGGGGACCGTCTGTGTCAGGTCATTCTGGAACAAAAAGCTGATGGGCTGTCCAGTTGATTTGTCTCGTGTCATTTGTGGACTGTACAATCCGACAAGTCTCACGAATCTAAGTACTTGCAGTATTTTGACAAGCATTTTATTTTGGGTAGTCCACTAAGCCAAGGAAATTAATGTTCACCGAAGTGGTCAAACCTGATCTGAACATTGATATTGTCCAGTATGTTATCGTAGGTTCGCCCTCTCTACTCTGATCTGGTGTTTAATACGAGTTTCGCTTTCTGACATGTTAATTGCATTTATGCTCAAATTGCTCATAGAAACTATCAACGTCTTGTCACTGCTGTTCCAGTGGTTTCACTGTGACTCACATATCCATTACATGTTCTGAGGAACGCGGAACAGCGAGTCAGTTTCATTGAAAATTCCATCATAAGCCAATAGCAAAAAGTAAACGTTGGCAGTCTACATGGGATGCTAACTGTATAATGACAAATCTGCAAAGGTATGTAATAGTTCCACATAGCTGCCCCTGGGCCTGTTTGATGAGCTGGCACTCTCCTTGTTTCCCCTGGGCCTGTTTGATGAGCTGACACTCCCATTGTTTCCCCTGGGCCTGTTTGATGAGCGGGCACTCCCATTGTTTCCCCTGGGCCTGTTTGATGAGCGGGCACTCCCATTGTTTCCCCTGGGCCTGTTTGATGAGCGGGCACTCCCATTGTTTCCCCTGGGCCTGTTTGATGAACTCCGTTGTTCATTCAATGTCAGATCTATCCGTGAGCTGCCTAATGTCTTAAGAGCTATCTGGATTTGGATGTGAGACACATATTTCTCTTGTCCTCACGCTGTAGCTGGTGGAGGACAGCTGGCATTGGAAGCAGCGCAGCCACAGAGCCAGTCTTTATGTTGATACCACTCAGGTTATTTTCTGCCCTTTCATTTGATGTAGGTCCCTAAGCTCAGGTGTTGGTCTCCATCCCTTATCACCCCATTTTGCTAGAAAATCCAACTGAAAACTTTTTCGGATGCAATATGTAAGCCAACCTGATCAGCTTATTTTAGCTAGCAGTAAAACGAACGTAACCGTCAGATGACAGTTATTATTAGTTATTTTTTACAGGGTAGGCCCTACTATACTGACCGCATGTCACTGATTCCTGGATGTGACTCGCGATGGCTGTGATATAAACCCTCTGTGCCTATCCCTCCTGTCTCTTTCCCTCCAGCTTTTGGGTTCTGTGAGTACAAGGAACCAGAGTCAACGCTGCGGGCCCTGCGACTGCTCCACGAGCTGCAGATCGGGGAGAAGAAGCTGCTGGTGAAGGTGGACGCTAAGACCAAGGCTCAGCTGGACGAGTGGAAGGCCAAGAAGAAGAGTAGCACCAACGGCAATGGGGTGGGGAGTGGGGACACGCTGGAATGCGAATCGCCTTCATTCGCTATTTACATTTACATATACCCAGAATAAGATTTGGTGAAGTGGTGCTGCCACAGTAAACAGAATCAACAGGCAGAATATATCCACCATGGAAATAGAATGAATTGAATGAATTCAACGGCTTCTCCATTCATTCTATTTCTATGGTATCAACAACAAATTAACACACACGGAGGGGAGAGGGGAACGCTGCTTTCAATCTGAATGACAGTGTAATCTAGTGGAAACTAAGATGGACCCGGCTCTATGAAACAGGGCTAAACGAATGGGCAACTCTGTGCTGAAAGGCCTGGAACAAAATAGCCCCTTTATAATTCAGTTTCAACTCGTTAGGCAGAGTTGACTTATAATACTAACCTCTTTCTTTCTCTTTGCCTTCTCTTTATCTTTCTCCCTTCTCTCTCCTCTTGCTCTCTCTGTGTGTGTGATAGCAGGCGAAAGCAGAGGATGGAAAAGAGGAGGAAGAGGAGGAGGAGGAGGTGGAAGAGGTGATCGACGAGGACACCAAGAGGCGGGACCAGATCGTCAAGGGCACCATCGACGGGCTGATCCGAGAGTATGCCAGCGATCTCAAAGCTCCCTTGAATGACGATGAATCCCAGCAACGCAGGAAAAGGAAAGAGAAAAAAGAAGAGGTACGTGGGGATCCTTTATCTGTTTACACTCTGGGGATCCTTTAGCTGTTATCACTCTGGGGATCCTTTAGCTGTTATCACTCTGGGGATCCTTTAGCTGTTATCACTCTGGGGATCCTTTAGCTGTTATCACTCTGGGGATCCTTTAGATGTTATCACTCTGGGGATCCTTTAGCTGTTATCACTCTGGGGATCCTTTAGCTGTTATCACTCTGGGGATCCTTTAGCTGTTATCACTGGGGATCCTTTAGCTGTTATCACTCTGGGGATCCTTTAGCTGTTATCACTCTGGGGATCCTTTAGCTGTTATCACTCTGTTACCTGATATGCATTGGTTGGGGTTGTGATATTGTTTTTGGGCACATGTATATATCTGCTTATACACCATGCTCTGGACAGGGCTTAAGTCTAGTCCTGGACTTAAAAGCTATTTCAATGTAGATTCTCCCTGGAGCATGCTTTTTAGTCCAAGAATAAGCTTAATCTGTATCTGGTAAACTGGTCCGTGACTCTAGGTGTTTCTTTAGTAGTGTGATCTGTGTAAATGGTAACACTATGCAAGTAAATGCTGAACGATTCAGTCTGTTCCCCAGTTGACAGCATGACCCTCAACAATGTCCCATCTGCCTGCATCCCATTGTCCCTTAGGAGGATATCAACGCAATTGACGGATTGGAGGATGACAAGAGAGACCTGATTTCCAGAGAGATCAGTAAATTCCGCGACACCCACAAGGTACAGTACCTTATTCATCTCTCACTCACATTGCAGGTTTTGGAAAAGAAGCTTCACATAATTAGTAGTACACTCCTTTTAGTTTTCACACTTACTGGTAGTGGACACTTGCAAAGGGACTCTTTCATGACTGTAATCTAAATATAGGATGGGAGAATAGTAACATTTTTACACCCAAATATTGCATACCTTGCTCTAATTTAATTGGCAATCTCAGAAATTTAGAAATATCTGGATTTTTACCATGTCATTTCAATGTTATCTACAGTGTCTGTTCCAGCACGAATAGATTTCCATTATTTTCACCGTTTTTTTAAAACCTAATTTGACTTGTGTGATGGCGGGACGTTTATTTTTGTGTACATTAGGATATTTAGGTGACTGTAGATCCATACCTCCTCCATCACACACAAACAAAATGCATGGCGACAATGTAAAGTTACCGTAAAGCTAATCTATTCATTAAACCCCACCATTATGATAGAGATCATATGGTGATTAAAGCGAGATGAATCACAGAGCTTTGGAAAAAGTTGTCGAGGAAAGGATGTAAGTATGAGCTTTCCTTTATTTTGTACATATACTGGACGCCCCCCCTCTCGAGGACTCGCACAGGGGCAACTGCACAGGTACTCTGGCGTACGTTCTTGACTGAGGTTGTGGAACCTAACGAGAACCTCTAAACAATACACAGCCAACCGTTTCCGTTAGATTCATGTCAACATGACACTGGTCTTGTCCCATATGGGGACAGAGAACCATGCTGATTCGATTTCCTTCAATTGATCATGTTGTCCCCAAGCCGGAGAGGCCAGTGAACCTGTGTGAGTTCTCTGTAAATGATGTTTATTCTACATAATGTGTGTGAAAGTCAAGTCACTGAGACTCAATAACAATAACCACTGTTATAGCAGGGGGGGGCGCCCCTCCACAGCGCTCTGTGTTCTGAAGACTAGTCGGGTAAGTCCCAGCCCATCCTGTGGATGTGTGTGTTAGGGCTTCTCTCTCTCTCTATATATATCCCTCTATCTATCTCGATCTCTCTATCCTCTATCCTCTCTCTCCTTTTTCTCTCTCTCAGGAGGATTGTTTAACTTGTCTGTCTCCTTTTCTTCCTGATTCCATTCCCCCTCTTAATTTCCATGTGCCCATTATTTGAGTTGTCTTCGAAGCTTCATAGTACATTATCTGCAGCAGTAGACTTGCTGTAAAGGAGCTCCTTGTATCAAGTGTGAATGGTAAGGCCTATGGTTAATATATAAGAGGGGAATGTAATGTACCTATGGCCTACCTGCAGTTACTCTGTGCCCAAGCTGTCACCAGTAGAACACAGAGCAGTCACCAGTAGAACACAGAGCAGTCACCAGTAGAACACAGAGCAGTCACCAGTAGAACACAGAGCAGTCACCAGTAGAACACAGAGCAGTCACCAGTAGAACACAGAGCTGTCACCAGTAGAACACAGAGCTGTCACCAGTAGAACACAGAGCAGTCACCAGTAGAACACAGAGCAGTCACCAGTAGAACACAGAGCAGTCACCAGTAGAACACAGAGCTGTCACCAGTAGAACACAGAGCAGTCACCAGTAGAACACAGAGCTGTCACCAGTAGAACACAGAGCAGTCACCAGTAGAACACAGAGCTGTCACCAGTAGAACACAGAGCAGTCACCAGTAGAACACAGAGCTGTCACCAGTAGAACACAGAGCAGTCACCAGTAGAACACAGAGCTGTCACCAGTAGAACACAGAGCTGTCACCAGTAGAACACAGAGCTGTCACCAGTAGAACACAGAGCAGTCACCAGTAGAACACAGAGCTGTCACCAGTAGAACACAGAGCTGTCACCAGTAGAACACAGAGCTGTCACCAGTAGAACACAGAGCAGTCACCAGTAGAACACAGAGCTGTCACCAGTAGAACACAGAGCAGTCACCAGTAGAACACAGAGCAGTCACCAGTAGAACACAGAGCTGTCACCAGTAGAACACAGAGCTGTCACCAGTAGAACACAGAGCAGTCACCAGTAGAACACAGAGCAGTCACCAGTAGAACACAGAGCTGTCACCAGTAGAACACAGAGCTGTCACCAGTAGAACACAGAGCAGTCACCAGTAGAACACAGAGCAGTCACCAGTAGAACACAGAGCAGTCACCAGTAGAACACAGAGCTGTCACCAGTAGAACACAGAGCAGTCACCAGTAGAACACAGAGCAGTCACCAGTAGAACACAGAGCTGTCACCAGTAGAACACAGAGCAGTCACCAGTAGAACACAGAGCTGTCACCAGTAGAACACAGAGCTGTCACCAGTAGAACACAGAGCAAGGTAAGTTAAAGTCGGAAGACAGACTAACTGATTAGATCTAGGAGCAAGTCCTGCTTCATCCCATGAACAAGATGGATTAAGACTCACCCATGCCCATACTACCTGTGCTCTCTTCTCCATGCCCCCATCTCTCTCTTCTCCATGCCCCCATCTCTCTCTTCTCCATGCCCCCATCTCTCTCTTCTCCATGCCCCCATCGCTCTCTTCTCCATGCCCCCATCGCTCTCTTCTCCATCTGTCCTCATCGCTCTCTTCTCCATCTGTCCCCATCGCTCTCTTCTCCATCTGTCCCCATCGCTCTCTTCTCCATCTGTCCCCATCGCTCTCTTCTCCATCTGTCCCCATCGCTCTCTTCTCCATCTGTCCCCATCGCTCTCTTCTCCATCTGTCCCCATCGCTCTCTTCTCCATCTGTCCCCATCGCTCTCTTCTCCATCTGTCCCCATCGCTCTCTTCTCCATCTGTCCCCATCGCTCTCTTCTCCATCTGTCCCCATCGCTCTCTTCTCCATCTGTCCCCATCGCTCTCTTCTCCATCTGTCCCCATCGCTCTCTTCTCCATCTGTCCCCATCGCTCTCTTCTCCATCTGTCCCCATCGCTCTCTTCTCCATCTGTCCCCATCGCTCTCTCTTCTCCATCCCCCCATCTCTCTCTCTTCTCCATCCCCCCATCTCTCTCTCTTCTCCATCCCCCCATCTCTCTCTCTTCTCCATCCCCCCATCTCTCTCTCTTCTCCATCCCCCCACCGCTCTCTCTTCTCCATCCCCCCCACCGCTCTCTCTTCTCCATCCCCCCACCGCTCTCTCTTCTCCATCCCCCCCACCGCTCTCTCTTCTCCATCCCCCCATCTCTCTCTCTTCTCCATCCCCCCATCTCTCTCTCTTCTCCATCCCCCCCACCTCTCTCTCTTCTCCATCCCCCCATCGCTCTCTTTTCTCCATCCCCCCATCGCTCTCTCTTCTCCATCCCCCCCATCGCTCTCTCTTCTCCATCCCCCCATCGCTCTCTCTTCTCCATCCCCCCATCGCTCTCTCTTCTCCATCCCCCCATCGCTCTCTCTTTTCTCCATCCCCCCATCGCTCTCTCTTCTCCATCCCCCCCATCGCTCTCTCTTCTCCATCCCCCCATCGCTCTCTCTTCTCCATCCCCCCATCTCTCTCTCTTCTCCATCCCCCCATCGCTCTCTCTTCTCCATCCCCCCATCTCTCTCTCTTCTCCATCCCCCCATCTCTCTCTCTCTTCTCCATCCCCCCATCTCTCTCTCTCTTCTCCATCCCCCCATCTCTCTCTCTCTTCTCCATCCCCCCATCTCTCTCTCTCTTCTCCATCCCCCCCATCTCTCTCTCTCTTCTCCATCCCCCCATCTCTCTCTCTCTTCTCCATCCCCCCATCTCTCTCTTCTCTACTTTTCTGCCTGTTGTTTTCTTTGTTATTGGTCTGAAGCTGCACTAGACCCGTGGCTCTGTATTTCTGGTCAGTCCAGGAGGACAACTGTCTGTTGTTCATTATGGACCAATGGACTGCTTTTAGCTGTCTGCCCTTTTTCGGAAAGGCCCATTTGGAAACCTGTGGTCTCAACCCGACACATACATGAGCAGCACAATGCATTCAGAATTTTTGCTGTAAATCAGTTCAGAGTACGTGGGGAGCCATGGGTGTAGTGCTAGGAGGGAGAGTTGTCTCTGAGTGTGTCTGGGAAAGTGAGTCACGGGAGAACCACCGAAGACTGAAGCAGGGGTAAGAGCCTCTACAATTTAATTTACCTGTACAAAACATGTGATAAAACTACAGTATGTAAAAAGATGTACCAATATGTTTCACGGCTTTCTGTTTTTAGCAATGTACCCCATTTGAAGTTAACGGTTGTTTTTGATGATTTGTTTGAGAGAAAGTGAGAGAATGTCATGATGTTTTCCTCTGTGGCCTGTTTGACCTGCTTCCTCCCAGGCCTAACTGGTATAGGCTTGTAGGGGCAGCGAAGAGCTGAAATCCGTAGTTCCGACACCTGTAAGTCACCAACAACTAGTTCAACAAAGACTGACGCCTTTTTTTTTTTCTGTTTCTCTTGTAATAAGGACACTGAGGAGAAAAAGCAGTCTATCAATCAGGGCCTTCTAGTTTTGAATGTGTGTGATGTTTGACATGGCCAACAAGATGTCTTCTATGACCTCCACTGGTTCCTAGTGTCTCTAGTTAGCTTGTAAGTCACCCTGCAAAACAATTAGTATACTATATTGATACTATCAGAGGTCTGCAACTGGCAGCCCGCGGGCCAAATCTGGCCTCAAGACAGATTTTGATTTGGCCCCCAAGGTAATAAAAAATTAGACATGAGTGCTGGGGCTTTCCTATATAAACTCTTAGCCCTGCCATAGATCTAACTATCAACTACTTTATCCTTAGAGAATAGGAATCCGCATTGTTACGGTAGTCCCTTCCGCCCCCAGAGACGTGTAAGCCAGCCTCTCTGTGCTCCTGTTTTTGTTGTATGGCTGTCCTCCCGGAGCCTCCATCTTATCAACCTCCTCTGTTCTTTTTGCAGAAACTGGAGGAGGAGAAGGACAAGAAGGAGAAGGAGCGTGCCGAGTTTGAGCGCGAGCGACGGGAGAGGGACAAGGAGAGGGAGCGCGAGAGGGAGCGCCGGGACCGCGAGCGCGAGAAGGAGCGCGAGAAGGAGCGCGAGAAGGAGAGAGAGCGCGAGCGAGAACGCGAACGGGACAGAGGCGACAGAGACAGAGATCGTGACCGCGACCGAAACCGGACGAAAGAGAGAGAACGTGAGAGGGAGAGGGAGAGGAGCCGCGACAGGAGCAAAGACCGCAGCCACTCCAGGTGTGTGTGTGTTTTTGAAATAGTCGTAAAGGAATGAAGGATTGATTGGAATGTAACTAGGTTGGTGATGTGACGTTGTAGAGACAGAGAGGTGAGTCGTGACAGAGACAAGGACAAGAAGCGTGACCAGGAGGATGAGGAGGAGGTCTACGAGAGGAGAAGGCTGGAGAGGAAGCTCAGAGACAAGGAGGCAGCCTATCAAGAGGTAAGTTCATGCACAACCCCCCACACACACACACACAGCCACTTAGTGCTTACAGTGGAGTGTGAGCATGATAGTGTGTGTGTGTATTGGCTGTGAAATGTTGCTAAATGTGTCGTGTCTGTCTGAAGCGTTTGAAGAACTGGGAGATCCGCGAGAGGAAGAAGGCTCGCGACTACTCCAAGGAGTCTGAGAGGGAGGAGGAGCGTAGGAGAGAGATGGTAGGAGCAAACGCTGTTCTCACGTAGCACTCCTGGGCCTGAACTTGCCTAATAGAAACGCCAATGCTTATTGTCCATAGCAAAACACTTTGCTATGCTGTACCCTACTGAACAGGACCCAGGTTTACTGCTGAGCCGGGCCTGGTATTATGTCCTTTTTGTTTGAACCATTGACATATTCATCTGTGAAAGGAAAAATAAGATTATAAGAACCACAAATAGGTGTTAAGTAGCATTAACAATCCAAGCACATGGGTTTGGAAGTTAAAGCGTTTAATGTGTGGGCTAAGACGATATTAAAATACACCAAGATGTATCGGCTTATGGCTTCATCAGGTGTCTTGTCTTCTTTATTTAGTCATGCGTTTCCATATCTCCTCATATCCTACAGACTAAAGAAGGCAAACGGCTGAAGGAGTTCCTGGAGGACTATGATGACGACAGGGATGACCCTAAGTACTACAGGTGACCTCACTCGGTGACTTAGCTGAGACATTTAGTAAGAAAATTATGAAGTTGAACGCTACACAGTGGATGCTGGTTCCCTAACTTTATATACTATAGGACAAATATCTGAAGAGGATAGATAGATAGATAGATAGATAGATAGATAGATAGATAGATAGATAGATAGATAGATAGATAGATAGATAGATAGATAGATAGATAGATAGATAGATAGATAGATAGATAGATAGATAGATAGATAGATAGATAGATAGATAGGTACTTTATATAATGGAGTTGATATTGTAAAAAGTCAAGATGAAGGCCTGAAATGTCGACATTTATTAAAAGTTTTTCTATGCGACATTTGGGAAGATAAATAAAATAAACAACATTTAAGACAGTGTCAGGGCCACTGTTTATAAAAGGTGTTGTTCCGTGTGCCACCGATAGGGGCAGCGCGCTGCAGAAGCGTCTGCGAGACCGGGAGAAGGAGACGGAGGTGGACGAGCGCGACAGGAAGCGAGAGAAGGAGGAGCTGGAGGAGATCAGACAGAGACTGCTAGCCGAGGGACACCCTGACCCCGAGGCGGAGATACGCAGGGTGAGAGAGAGAGAGAGTGTGTGTGTGTCTGACTGACTGTGTATGCCTCAAGGTCATTTACTCCTAAGATCTCATTGTCTATATGTCTGTTTTGTAAATGGGACTCATTAACTGTGTGTGTGTGTATCCACATGCCTGACTGTGTATGCCCCTCGTCTCACACTGCTTCTCTTCTCGAATTGGTCCAGATGGAGGAGGAGGCGGAGCGTCTGCGCCAGCCCCCGGTGAAGCTGGAGCCGGATCCCGAGGAGGAGCGGGTGCACAAGGCCCCACGGGAGGACCGGGACCGCCGAGGAGACCGGGACAGAGATAGGGAAAGAGAGCGAGGGGACAGAGAGAGAGGGGACCGGGACCGAGAGAGAGGGGACCGGGACCGAGAGAGAGGGGACCGGGACCGAGAGAGAGGGGACCGGGACAGAGAGAGAGGGGACCGAGAGCGAGGGGACCGGGACCGAGAGAGAGGGGACCGGGACAGCGACAGAGGAGACAACCATCACCACTCAGATGATGAGGTGGAAGAGGGGGAGGAGTTTGATGACGACGACGACCAATCAGGGTCCAAGCCCTGCCTGAAGCCCACGCTGCGGCCAATCACGGCAGCCCCCTCTGTGTCATCAGCCAGCGGGGGCGCCACCCCCAACACGCCCGGGGACGAATCACCATGCGGTATCATCATCCCTCACGAGAACTCTCCCCCTCACGAGGCCCCGCCCCCTCACGAAGCCCTGCCCCAGGAAGAGTTCCGCCCCAAGATTGGCCTTAGTCTCAAACTGGGTGAGTTCTATCTGTTGGACGGGAGGGAGAAGCTAGGTCCAGAATCTATGCATAACTATGCACCTACTATATTGCTAATTAACTACCAGGATATGTATGATATCTATTGTGTAGATCCAATTAAGTGCCTTAATTAATAAGAAAGAAATTAGGAATAAAACTGTGCTGTGCCTGTCTTTACCATTCATTTTAGACTGAGGCATATAGCTAGATCTGCACAACAGATGTCTTTGGCCTGACAAACCTTTATCTCATTCAGACAGAGAATCTCCCAGCGCATTGGCTTGATGAAACTAATCTACCGAACAATCATCTCCCACATCTTCTCCCTAACCCTCCCTCGTACGCTAGCACACCCCAAGCACAGAGCCACGCCTTGTTGTCGTGTGATTTGCTAAAGTTAAATAATGACAAATGCACTACATGACCAAAAGTATGTGGACACCTGCTTGTTGAACATCTCATTCCAAAATAATGGGCATTAATATGGAGATGCTCCCCCCCTTTGCTGCTATAACAGCCTATACTCTTCTGGGAAGGCTTTCCACTAGATGTTGGAATATTGCTCTGGGGACTTCCATTCAGCCACGAGCGTTAGTGAGGTTGGGCACTTATGTTGGGCGATTAGGCCTCGCAGTCGGCTTTCCAATTCATCCCAAAGGTGTTAGAGGTCAGGGCTCTGTGCAGGGCAGTCAAGTTCTTTCACAACGGTCTCAACAAACAATTTCTGTATGGAAAGGGCCTTAAGGAAACTGTTGCCACAAAGTTGGAAGCACAGAATCGTCTAGAACCCTCAAACTCAACTCTGGACCTCGAAGTTCCACTGCATTTTTTTTAGTTGTTCCCCTCTAATCAGGCACTGATTTAGACCTGGGACACCAGGTGTGTGCAATTAATTATCAGGTAGAACAGAAAACCAGCAGGCTCTAGACCTCGTAGGGTAAAAGTTGATTACCCCTGGTCTAGAATGTCATTGTATGCTGTAGCGTTAAGATTTCCCTTCACTGGAACTAAGTGAAGGGCCCAGACCATTATTCCACCTCCACTAAACTTTACAGTTGGCACTATGCAGTCGGCAGGTAGCTTTCTCCTGGCACCCGCCAAACCCAGATTAGTCCGTCGGACTGCCAGATGGTGACATGTGATTCATCACTCCAGAGAATGCGTTTCTACTGCTAGAGTCCAATGGTGGCAAGCTTTACACCCCTCCAGCTGACGCTTGGCATTGCGCATGGTGATCTTAGGCTTGTGTGTGGCTGCTTGGCCATGAAAACACATTTCATGAAGCTCCCGACAAATTGTTCCTGTGCCGACATTACTTCCAGAGGCAGTTTGGAAGTCTGTAGTGAGTGTTGCGACAGAGGACAGACGGTTTTTACGCACTTCAGCACTCGGCGGTCCAGTTCTGTGAGCTTGTGTGGCCTACCACTTCGCGGCGGAGCCGTTGTTGCTCCTAGACGTTTCCACTTAACAATAACAGTACTTACAGTTGACCGGGGCAGCTCTAGCAGGGTAGAAATTTGACGAACTGACTTGTTGGAAAGGTGGCACCCTTTATTTTTTTAACCATTTTAATTGAAAACAATCACAGTAAGGTACTTAATTGTTACCCAGAAATTATACTATATTGAGATAACTGCTGCATTGGACCTTCTAAGCCTTTATTCATAGAGTAAAATCTCTCCCTACAGGAGCCCCTAACGTTACCAGTCCCAGCCAGCCCAATGTGGCCATCAAACGCAAGAAGCTCACTGTGGACAGCGTCTTCAACAAATTCGACGACGAAGAGGCGGACGAGGCACCCCGCAAGCGCAAGCTGGTGCCGCTGGACTACGGTGACGATGACAAAAACCTCCAGAGTGTGGTGGACGGTGCCTCGGGACTGGCGGCCATCAAGGGCGCCAACACTGAGGAGAAGCGCAAGCACATCAAGAGCCTGATCGAGAAGATCCCCACGGGCAAGACAGAGTTGTTCTCATACCCGCTGGACTGGTCCGCCGTGGACTCGGTAAAGATCAAAGGGATTGGGACATGATGTGGCGATACCCTGATTTCCAGTTTTCTGCTTTCTTGCCAACTGATTCCATAAGGTGTTGGCAAGAGAGACAAAATAGATGGGAAACCAGGCTAGAGTGGTTGGGCGATCAGAGATGAAATATGGCAGAGTGGTGGGGCGACCAGAGATGAGATATGGCAGAGTCGTGGGGCGACCAGAGATGAGATATGGCAGAGTGGTGGGGCGACCAGAGATGAGATATGGCAGAGTGGAAGGGGCGACCAGAGATGAGATATGGCAGAGTGGTGGGGCGACCAGAGATGAGATATGGCAGAGTGGTGGGGCGAGGGCAGACAGAACACTGGTTGGTTTGGTAATCCAACGACTGGAAGCTGGTCCAAGGGAATTGCTGATATAGCCTTTTTTTCTACTTTGACAAAACTTAAACATCTTGATAATGTGTTGTTTCCCTACAATACTGATACAGACTCTGGTGCAGTGACTAAAGAACTGTATGTCTGACTGTCTGTCCTTCACAGACTCTGATGGATCGACGCATACGCCCCTGGATCAATAAAAAGATAATTGAGTACATTGGAGAAGAGGAGGCTACGCTAGTGGATTTTGTCTGCTCAAAAGTGTGTAAGCTTGATTGTGATGCAATCTACTGGGGGAAGTGAGTGTTATTGGTATGAGTTCATGCTGATTCATTAATTTTGACCTCTTATCCCCAGGTGATGGCTCATGGTACACCACAGGGTATCTTGGATGACGTTGCCATGGTGAGTATCCCAAACAAAGACACCGCAAACATTCTCAAAATGGTCTGTCCATCTAAAGCATATTGTTAAAACTACATTTGATCATTTTTGATACGCTGATCAAGTTTAGATCAATGCCCTGAAACAGTCTTGTGGAACTGGTTTAAATAAAAGTTTAAAAAGTACTAAGTAATTGATCCGACTGAAATGCTGTTTCTTTACACCAAGGTTCTGGATGAAGAAGCAGAGGTCTTCATCGTCAAGATGTGGAGGTTGCTGATCTACGAAACGGAAGCCAAGAAGATTGGGCTGGTGAAATAAGAAACCCAAGAAAACACTGAACGAACAACTTTTTCTAATAGATTAATCTGACTTTAGCATTATCAGTCACCAAAAAATACCACTTCTCCATTCGAGCAGCTTAAAATCAAAGAATGGGCTCATCCTAATACCCCAACGGCTTTCTCCTACAGACAATATTGAGCTCCCGTTTTTCCTCATTATTTCAGTAGATTCTGGTACATGTCATGTCTACTGCAGCTGCTGACTGTATAGCCTATGTGTGTGTGCACTTGAATGACTTTGACCAAGTGCTTATTGAAGATGCATGCAAGCAACCACTTGGACAGTGGCCTTACTACAGTCTCTTGGCTTGAGTTGGCTGTACCGAGGGTTGGGATGGAGCTGGCAGATAAGGAGCTAATGGTTGAAGATAACATGGCTACCAAGCCGTGGAAGGAGGTTCACTGAAAGGTATCTCACTGGTCTCAGTTTCTCTATAGTTTTGTGATATTAGTACTTAAAAACATCCAAAATGATTAGTCATTGGCATCTGCTGAAACTTAAGTGGAGTAGGTTTATTTGTATTAAACAATACTTTTCTAAAAATGCTATTGAGGATGATATGCCAGCTACTGAATGTTAGGTCTTACTTGTGATTGGTTGGTCTCTATACTGTAACACACAGGAATAAGACCACCTGACAGAACGTTATATAGGAAAAAGGATCATTTGGAAGGCCAGCTGAAATGATAGTGATTTGTTTCTCCATTTTGTTTTTTGTACCAGTGGAAATTTGTTTTCAATAAAGATTTTTTATAGTTCTGTGTACTTAGTTTTGTCAATAAAGGTCTTGATGTGGCCCAGTGCATACACCAATAGAATAAAGGGTAAGGAAGCCTCAATTTATTTGACCAGCATTGGCAGTGTATTAACGCACCCCTGTGTGCCATGGAGACCTGGTACAAGCACTTTAAGATTAGTTTATTTTGATGGCAGAGGCTTGTTCAATTTGATGCAATATGCAAATGTGATTCCCTATTCTATACAATACATTTTCTTCCACACAATCTGACAGAAGCTGCCATTCATTAGTCTGGGTACCAGTCTGTTTAGTTCTCATTCCCACGCATATGACAGGGAATACAAGGAGAGGAATGTTAGCTAAACCGACTGGTACCCAGGCAAGCAATTGATACTAAACTCCACATAGTTACCAACAAAGTCATTGATCAAAACTTCCAGAACTTTATTGATGTCATGCGAGCTACACAAGCAAAATCCTGCCAGTCAAAATCCATAGTACTGGAAGAGCACAAGTCCCCCAAACCAGACACAACATACCTCTTCACGCATCACTTCCTGTGACCAGCAAGAGGCAAATCGCCATGGATACTAAAGACACTCAGGCTCTTTAGCAAGAAGAAAGTGAAAGGCCAATGCTTGGAAACAGTTTTCTGCATATATGGGTATAATTGATCCAAATAGGTGTTGGTACTGTAAAATGGTTACTTACTGGTTGGGCTTATCGTTTGCATTTGAACATGTCATTCTGTCCATTTCTAGACTTGAGTGGATAGTGATACTTTTCCATTTTCTGAGAAACCCCTCCAAATTGACAGGGATATTTGCCATTGAATACTTTTCTTTTTTTTTTCTCCCGCTGGTTCGAATACCCGAGCCGACAAGGTGAAGAAAAAAAAACCTGCCGATGTGTCCTTGAGCAAGGCACTTAACCCTAATTTGCTCCAGGGGCTGACCCTGTAGGTAGGCCGTCATTGTAAATAAAATGAGAGTTACACATCTGTTGGACAGTGCAACTATGGCCAGGTCTGTCTATCCCTTTCAGGGCTGACGGACTAGTCCTCTGCTTCAGCCGCCATCTCTCCATCCTCGTTGTCTCCGTACACCTCAGCGTTTTCCAGCTGACAGGCCAGCTCTGTCTCGTCTGTCACCACCTTCGCCTGAGGGGGAGATAACAAGAACATTACACCACATTTAGATATAATCAGTGCATTCAACTAAGGTAGGTAAAACAACCATATATAAGTAAAGGTAAAACCTTAAAAATAGCCGCTAACTGCTAAATCGGTGCTAGTAATAAAAGATGGTACAAAAGTCAAGCTAAACATTTACACTCCATATCCCCTCTGGTCAAGAGGGAAATACTCACAAATGTTAGCCTGGTACCAGATCTAAGCCCAATTTCATAAAGCGACAGAGTAGGAGTGCCGATCTAGGAACAGGTGCCCCGTCCATTCATTATGATTTAGAAGGCAAAACTGACCTATATCAGCATTCCTACTCTGAGACACTTTATGAATAGGGTCCCTGTTTGTTCCATCTTGCCGACTCCTATGGTAATTGTTATCCTAACCACCATAGGAGTCGGCTACACTGCACACACAGATCCGGTGAATTTGTCTTCACATTTGATGGCATCCTCTGGCGAAACTCTTCTCTTTGATAAATCAATGTACCCTACAGAGAGTCGACGATGGACAAATATCAGAGATGTTTTTGACTTACCCTTCTCTTTGTCTCCTCGGATGACCATCACACACTCGTTGCGTCCGATCCTAATGAGCTTGTTGAAGGAGCGGTTACGTCGGCGCGACAACTCACTCAGCGGGATCATGCCCTCAATGTTGTTGTACTCCAGCAGGCTGACGTAGGCGCCCATCTCGGCGATGGAGCGCACGTTCACCATCATCCACATCCTCCACCTCAGGAAACCGGTGTTGGTAAAACCTACAGCTAAGGTTCGGCATCGCTGGGAGGGAAACAATGCCACAGAGGTCAATATAATGAAACAGAGACCTTTTAAATGTTGAGATATGCTATTCGATTGACTTTTACAATGGGTTTTAAACAGGCTTTGATGAAACTTTAGTAGAGAGCAACAGAATAAAATTAATTTGGTTGGACAGTCACATCAAAGACAATACATGGAATAGCTACATTCTCATTATTTACAAATGATAATTTCCAATTTATATTTTGCCAATAATTCTTGGTTACAGTAAAAGTGTAAAATGTCTCTTCAGTCTGATCTTGGAAGTACACTATAAAACGCAACAATTAAAGATTTTACTGAGATCCAGTTCATATGAGGAAATCAGTCAACTGAAATCAATTCATTAGGCCCTAACCTATGGATTTCTGGTGTGACCACCATTTGCCTCATGCAGTGTGACATCACCTTCACAGAGTTGATCAGGCTGTCGATTGTGGCCTGTGTAATGTTGTCCCACCCCTTTTCAATGGCTGTACGAAGTTGCTGGATATCGGTGGGAACTGGAACACGCTGTCGTACACGTCGATCCAGTGCATCCCAAACATGCTTATTAGGTGACATGTCTGAGTATGCAGGCCCTGGAAGAACTGGGACATTTTCAGTCCCAGGAATTGTATACAGATCCTTGCGACATGGGGCAGTGCATCATCCTCATGCTGAAACATGAGGTGATGGCGGCGGATGAATGGCACAACCATGGGCCTCGGGATCTCGTCACCCTATCCCTGTGCATTCAAATGGCCATCGATAAAATGCAATTGTGTTCGTTGTCCGGAGCTTATAGTGGCAAGAAAAGGTATGTGAACCCTTTGGAATTACCTGGTTTTCTGCATAAATTGGTCATCAAATTTGATTTGATCTTCATCAAAGTCACAACAATAGAAACACAGTGTGCTTAAACCAATAACACACAAATTATTGTATTTTTCTTGTCCATATTGAATACATAATTTAAACATTCACATTGTAGGTTGGAAAAACTATGTGAACCCCTAGGCTAATGGACTTCTCCAAAAGCTAAATTGGAGTCAGGAGTCCGCTAACCTGGAGTCCAATCAATGAGACGAGATTAGAGATGTTGGTTAGAGCTGCCTTGCCCTATAAAAACACTCACAAAATTTGAGTTCACAAGATGCATTGCCTGATGTGAACCATGCCTCGAACAAAAGAGATCTCGGAAAACCTAGGATTAAGAATTGTTGACTTGCACAAAGCTGGAAAGGGTTACAAAAGTATCTCTGAAAGCCACGAGTGGCCATCCTGCAAAGATGATTGCAAGAGCACTGGGCAGAATGCTCATTGAGGTTAAGAAGAGTGTCAGCTAAGGACTGACAGAAATCTCTGGAACATGCTAACATCTCTGTTGATGAGTTAACAATACGTAAAACACTAAACAAGAATTGTGTTCATGGGAGGACACCACGGAAGAAGCCACTGCTGTCCAAAGAAAACATTGCTGCACGTCTGAAGTTCGCAAAAGAGCACCTGGATGTTCCACAGCGCTACTGGCAAAGTATTCTGTGGACAGATGCAACTAAAGTTGAGTTGTTTGGAAGGAACACACAACACTATGTGTGGAGAAAAAAGGCACAGCACACCAACATCGAAACCTCATCCCAACTGTAAAGTATGGTGGAGGGAGCGTCATGGTTTGGGGCTGCTTTGCTGCCTCAGGGCCTGGACAGCTTGCTATCAGACAGAAAAATGAATTCTGCAGGAGAATGTAAGGCTATCTGGCCCAGTTAGAGTCCTGACCTCAACCCGATTGAGATGCTGTGGCATGACCTCAAGACAGCGGTTCACTTCAGACATCCCAAGAATATTGTGCAGGTCTGATCCACAACTACAGAAAACTTTTGGTTGAGGGTCAGCCACCCTGCCAAAAGGAGGGTCAGCCACTTATTAAATCCAAGGGTTCACATACTTTTTATACCCTGCACTGTGAATGTTTACAGTGTGTTCAATAAAGACATGAAAACATATAATTGTTTGTGTGTTATTAGTTAAAGCAGACTGTTTGTCTATTGTTGTGACTTAGATGAAGATTAGATCACATTTTATGACAAATTTACTCAGAAATCCAGGTAATTCCAAAGGGTTCACATACTTTTTCTTGCAACTGCATGTCTGCCCATACCATAACCCCACCATGGGGCATGTTCCCAACGTTGACATCAGCAAACCGCTCGCCCACACGACGCCATACATGCTGAAAGTGGGATTAATCTGTAAAGAGCACACTTCTCCAGCATGCCAGTGGCCATCGAATGTGAGCATTTGCACAATGAAGTCGGTCACGACACCGAACTGCAGTCAGGTCAAGACCCTGGTGAGGACGACGAGCACGCAGATGAGCTTCCCTGAGCCAGTTTCTGACAGTTTGTGCAGAAATTCTTTAGTTGTGCAAACCCACGCTTTCATCAGCTGTCCAGGTGGCTGTTCTCAGACGATCCCACAGGTGAAGAAGCCGGATGTGGACGTCCTGGGCTGGCGTGGTTACACGTGGTCTGCGGTTGTGAGGCTGGTTGGAAGTACTGCCAAATTCTCTAAAACACTTATGGTAGAGAACATTCAACAGCTCTGATGGACATTCCTGCTGTCCAATTGCATGCTCCCTCAAAACTTGAGACATCTGTAGCATTGGGTTGTGTGACAAAACTGCACATTTTAGAGTGCCCTTTTGTGATTATGCTGTTTAAATCAGCATCTTGATATGCCACACCTGTCAGGTCGATGGATTCTCTTGGCAAAGGAGAAACACTCACTAACAGGGATGTAAACAAATGTGTGCACAAAATTCGAAATAAGCTTTTTGTGCGTATGTTACATTTCTGGGATCTTTTATTTCTGCTTATGAAACACTTTACATAGTTTATATTTTTGTATTTTGTGTGTATTTTCTGTAATTCAGAGCTCATCTGTAAAAGAGACATATTGGTATCAATATGTCTCCGTGACAAAATAAAGGTTAAATAAAATTGACTTTGGGCGAATCAATGTAGTCAGAGCTAGATTCCACAAACCCTGGTCTATGCTCCACTCTGGTGAAGTTCATAATCAACTTCCTTCACCGTGGAGTTTAGTACGCTACAAGGATAGTTCCATGACTGAGAGATTACATTTTGTTCTGATATTTCAATCTAGCTTTACCTGATCATATCATGTCCAAAAACACGATCGAATCTCTAGACGTCAACGTATCCACATTGATCACACAAAAGTGCCACCCAACTAACCCATTACCGTTATTACACATGCACTTAACTAGCCAATTAACTCTTCAAAACCCCGGAAAACAACTGTTTTGTTCGACTCGAGTAGATGTCTCACCTGTACCGTATTGTTATCTGTAACAATAAGGTGGAATGTCCTGTATATTTGTTTCTTCAAATAAAGTAGCTAGCGAACTGGACCTGATTACTACAACTTCAAATTCATTGGCGTGCTCATTTTTCGACCCGGAAGAGAAAACGCCTGGGTTAACAGGCGCATGCGCAACAGAGGTTAACAACACAATCACCTGACTACTAACCAGCTGATGTCGTTTCGCACTAGAATATCATGAAGATTGCGACATCGGTTTTAAGTCTGTCATCCTCAAGGTGTTATAAAAATTGTGCAATAAATGTTCTTGATTATTAGAGATATATGTTAGCCGTCTCGTCATCCAGACGGAATTGAAGTACAGAAGACTGTTTTCAGCCAAAGAACAAGATGTCAGGAAAAGAGAGGATCGACGTATTCCCCTCTAGAATGTAAGTAGCTAGCTTAGCATGTTTGAACATAGTTTGACATTTCTAGCTAGTCCTTGCAATATAGCTAGGTTTGCGAGTTTATGCTTCCCAATTTGATATGAATCTACATGGCCTTCTAGCTCAGGGATGAGCAACTGACGGCCGCCCCCTTTTGAATGCTCTCGGATCAATTAAAAAAACAACACTATATATACAAAAGTATGTTGACACCTCTTCAAATGAGTGGTTTCGGCTATTTCAGCCACACCAGTTGCCGACAGGTGTATAAAATCGAGCACACCGCCATGCAATCTCCATAGACAAACACT
Source organism: Thymallus thymallus (assembly GCA_023634145.1). Classification (NCBI taxonomy): domain Eukaryota; kingdom Metazoa; phylum Chordata; class Actinopteri; order Salmoniformes; family Salmonidae; genus Thymallus; species Thymallus thymallus. Next base: position 5,843,729 of record CM042412.1, read on the forward strand.
GACAGTAGAATGGTCTGAAGAGCTCAGTGACTTTCAACGTGGCACTGTCATAATGATGCCACCTTTCCAACAAGTCAAATGTCTGCCCTGCTAGAGCATCCCCCGTCAACTGTAAGTGCTGTTATTGTGAAGTGGAAACTTCTAGAAGCAACAACAGCTCAACAACGTTGAGGGGGTGGGGGGGGTAGAGATGAACCAGGCTCTGAGGGGTGGCCAGTCCTCTTCTGGCTGTACTGGGTGGAGATTATAAGAGTACATGGCCATTAAGGCCTGATTGTTTTTTTAAATGTTCATAGATGACCAGCAGGGTCAAATAATAATCACAGTGGTTGTAGAGGGTGCAACAGGTCAGCACCTCAGGAGTAAATGTCTGTTGGCTTTTCATAGCCGAGCATTCAGAGATCAAGACCGCAGGTGCGGTAGAGGGAGAGAGAGGGTCAAAAACCGCAGGTCCGGGTCAAGGTAGCACGTCTGGTGAACAGGTCAGGGTTCTATAGCCGCAGGCAGAACTTTTGAAACTTGAGCAGCAGCACGGCCAGGTCTTAGGGCTCAAGTCCTCTGGGAGGGGAGAGAGTGAGATGGGAGAATTAGCTAGTTGTTAGGCAGACCCCAATTGAAATTGTGCATTCAATTAATGAAATGGGCGCAATGACAGATCAGTAAGCTAAGCCAGTTGTTAACTAGCTGTTAGCTAGCTAGTTGAGTGCAGCCAATTGTGAGGCCTTTGATGAATGATGAAAAATTCAACCTTTGCATTTTTTTGCATCAATTTGCAAAGGTAATGGTTATTTTGGGGAGTTTTGCATTGTCAATAATTTAATCTTTTATAATTTCTTGATGAACAACTAAAATAGGACATGTCCCCCTGTCATGTGATTACTAGCCATAATTTCCAAACCACACTGAGAGCTTTTTATGTGCCTTACATATAGTCTATGGGACTACTGCACTTTCCCCCAAAAATATTATCCACAGATTGTGCCATGTCAAACTACTTAGGCCTACTTTCTATGATTTCAAATCTGAATGTTCATGTTTATTATGGAAATGTCTGTGAAGGGCTCAGACCATCATGAAGGCCCGTCTGAAGGGGGCCCAGACCGGCAGGAACCTACTGAAGAAGAAGGCTGATGCTCTCTCCATGCGCTTCCGTCAGATCCTCCGCAAGATCATTGAGGTAATTCAAGGGGGGGTTAAAACCATAGAAACAAAAATATTAGAATGGGAAAAAGCCTGCCAGACCATGAACATTTGATGGTACACGAGTGTGTAATGTACTCTTAAGATGTACTCTTAAGGTCCGAGGACCTTATGTTATTTTCAGAGGTACACTGGCTCTGGCAGCCAAAACAGCCAAATACTCAAAATTATTTCACAAATGCAAAAAATACACTTACTGTACACTTTTAAAACGGTTTTAACACAGTTGCAGCTGACAGTATTTTTGTTCGGAGTGTTTCTAGATAGTTAATTAGCACAGGTTGTACTTCTGTCTTCTGTAAACACGTGCTGTAACATGGAGATATGACCGTGTGGGAACCCTAACCCTATAAAGATGTATATCAATTTAACCGCAAGCGATGCATGTTCATGTTCTTAACAAAACTCCCCCGTACAGAAGACGCCATCGTCCAATGACTTATGTGTAAAGGAACTGAGAGTCATGATCAAGGGCTAGGGTAAACTCAATATGGTTGCCGGGCCACCCATCACCGACCATTGATTTGAATGGGAATATTTCTATGCTTAAAACATTGTCTAATTCCCTATTAGTAAGTTGTATTTTTTTGAATAACAGATCTTAATGTCATTAGGGCACATTGACTCCAGTCCTCTTGTTCCCTCTCCCTAGACAAAGACCTTGATGGGTGAAGTGATGAGGGAGGCGGCCTTCTCTTTAGCTGAGGCGAAGTTCGCTGCTGGCGACTTCAGGTGAGAGAATGTGCATTTGATGCCTTTATTTAGGCGTTTGTCAATGTTTAGTCAAATGTTCTCTCATAACATTCTCCTGTTTCCACAGCACCACTGTCATCCAGAATGTTAACAAGGCCAAAGTGAAGGTTCGTGCGAAGAAGGACAACGTGGCAGGTTAGCAGCTCTGGACTTTGCCAAACACACTAGGGATATGATAAATGGACAGCCATTTTTTAAATAGATTTTCCTTTCATAAAATTCCATGTGAATTCAGCGCAGCTGCCAGCAAAGGTTTGGGTCTCACGGTGCGTCCCTTTCAAAGTCAGATGGTTCAGCATTGCACCTGTACTACCATTACTGTATCTCAATTCCACATCGCAAAGTTAGAATTTCTTTCTCATTTAACTTCTCAAAGTATTGCCATACCGGACTTTACTGCTGTCACTGGCTAATAATAATAATAATTGATTCCTCGACTACTTGCACTACTTTCATGTCGACTCCCATTACTGTGTGTCAATATTATTTTTTATTTACTTTTTACCCCTTTTTCTCCCCAATTTCGTAATATCCAATTGGTAGTTAGTCTTGTCCAATCGCTGCAACTCCCATACGGACTCGGGAGAGGCGAAGGTCGAAAGCCATGCGTCCTCCGAAACACGACCCTGGCAAGCCTCACTGCTTATTGACACACTACTCGCTTAATCCAGAAGCCAGCCGCACCAATGTGTCGCGGGAAACACCGTACAACTGGCGACCCTGTCAGCATGCATGCGCCCGGCCCCCCACAAGGAGTCGCTAGACCGCGATGGGACAATTACATCTCGGCCGGCCAAACCCTCCCCTAACCCGGACGACGCTGGGACAGTTGTGCGCTGCATCATGGGTCTCCCGGTCGCGGCCGGCTGCGACAGCCCGGGATCGAACCCGGGTCTGTAGTGACTCCTCAAGCAGTACCTTATACCGCTGCGCCACTCGGGAGGCCTTGAGGCCTTGAGTGCCAAGATTTCTCAGTGTCCGCTCTGAATTGACTCCTAAGATTCAGTATTTTTGGAACGGAGGAGACTGATTAGTTGCTGTACTTCCGAGAAGACTCACATCTTTCATAGTGAGCTAGCGAGGGAAGGACAGAGACAGAGAAAGGGTGGGGCATATTATCGGCAGGATAGCCACCAGGCAGACAGTCAGAACCGTGCACTGGGCCTGTCTATCGGCAATCAAAAGCTGTATCTCGCAATGGAATGCTGTATCTCACAATTTCTTGGCTTGCAATGTCAACTTCATTCAGCAAGGCAGAGCCTATCATCAATGAAGAGGCTAGGATATTGAGATGAGTCCGATGCAACACCTCATTCTCACACGGTCACACACAGTGTCTGTGTATGTGCTGAATGGGTTTCACTTCAGGCTGTTCACAGCATGGTAGCCAGGACACCAAAACAGCGGAGAAGTTGAGCCTCGCGCTTCAACGCTCTTAGTTGTTGCGGAAATTGACCCACTATGCTGTTTTCTTTCTGCATCTACAGTACTTCATATCACTGAGTCTATCTTTAAATGACAAACCTTCCCCAGGCCTGTGTAGCCTATCTTGTAGTTAGTCTATTACACAGAAAATAAGATTTTGTGTGTTAGGGAGTTTTCTTAATGTTAAGGATCCCAACATACACACACGTTTTATCGTACACAAAAACACAGGTTAGCTCCTCAGATCGTCTCTGTATCTTTTTAGATGTCTGACCTGTGTGATTCTCCTCCCCCTGACAGGTGTCACTCTACCAGTGTTTGAGCTCTACCAAGAAGGAGGGGACAGTAAGTAGTGGTTTGTCTGGTCCTGTATTGCTCAGTTGGTAGAGCATGGCACTTGTATGAACGCATGACTGTAAATGGTTTTGAATAAAAACATCTATTAAATGGCAATTTATTATTATATTATATCATCTCAAATAGTGGCATAACTGCATTTATGGGAAAATTGCTTTTATAAAATATTGTTTTAACAGGTTAAAGGAAGCTTCATCTGCTATTGAACACGTAGTGTGTTTGTGTCACTGCTTACTGTGTTCTTTGCTTACTTCCTTCCATCCTCTCCTTGTTAGGTTATGAGTTGACTGGTCTGGCCAGGGGAGGAGAGCAGCTCTCCAGGCTGAAGAGGAACTATTCTAAAGCGGTGGAGCTGCTAGTAGAGTTGGCCTCCTTACAGGTAGGGGGCACTCTCTGTCACCAAGGTGTTAACATTACATAATGTTAATTAGGTGCTAAATGGAATGAAACAGGAATGGATTACCAGGCCTTGGCCAATAAGAAAAGCTTATTTTAATTTTCCCATTGCTAAAGTTTTTAAATGCTTCTGAGTCTGTTGCAAGACTGTTAAAACATGCAATGTATATCTGGCTAACAACAAAGTGTTTGATCGACAGACTTCCTTTGTCACACTGGATCAAGCCATCAAGATCACCAACCGCCGTGTGAATGCCATCGAGCATGGTGAGTCCGCCCTGCTTTGGCACAATAACAAAACCTGCACCACATATCAATAACCGCTGTCATAAGAGATGGGAGGAAGAGAACTAGATGATTCAAATGTGATTTGAACTGTCCTCAGTAATCATCCCCCGCATTGAGCGTACCCTCAGCTACATCATCACAGAGCTGGATGAGAGAGAACGAGAGGAGTTCTACAGGTAAGTTACATTTCCAGACCCCCACCCATCCTCCCCTCGGTCAATCTCCCTTTTATATTTTTTGGTCCCTCAAATCGTCATCCAAACCACCATATCCTTGTCTATACCCCCATCTTACCCGAGTATTACGGTCTGTACCTTTAGAGATCTGCGTCACTACAGACAACCTGAGTCGAATCCAGACTATCACAACCGGCCGTGATTGGGAGTCCCATAGGGTGGCACACAATTTGCCCAGCGTCAATTGTTTGGCCGGTGTAGGCCATCGTTGTAAATAAGAATTTGTTCTTAACTGACTTGCCTAGTTAAATAAAGGTTAAAGGTTTATTGTTACCGCTAGATAGCGGTGACATACAGTAGCTTAAAGCCATTTTCAAACCATAGCACCTAATTTAAAGACAACGCTCTGATCATTGGTTGATCTCTCCCAACCAATAGGAATCCCCACCCAGTTGGCTACTTTTAACTGGTGGAAGCCCTCAATGTCTATGCTTAATGTCTTTGCTCCTGAGTGGCGCAGCGGCACTGCATCCCAGTGCTAGAGGCGTCACTACAGACACCCTGGTTCTATTCCAGGCTGTATCACAACCGGCCGTGATTGGGAGTACCGTAGGGCGGCGCACAGTTTGGCCAGTCATTGTAAATAAGAATTTGTTCTAAACTGACTTTCCTGGTTAAATAATGGTTAAATAATGGTTAAAATAAAAAAAATGAAACTGGTTATATTCATGTTGAATCCTCTAACTATCTCTATGGCGTGTCCCGCCTCCTCAGGCTGAAGAAGATCCAGGAGAAGAAGAAGCAGATGAGGGAGAGGACTGAGAAGGAGATCGCTGCCCGTCTGGCTAAGCTGGGACCAATTGCTGAGCCGTCCAACATGCTGACGGAGGAAACTGACGAGGACCTGCTGTTTGAGTGACATGCCGTCATTCCAGTTACTGGCATCTTATTTATTCATGTTGTCTTGTTCAAAAAAATTTAAATATTCTGTTTTTTTTGTTGTTGTGTACACCGGTGATGGTGTATGTCATTTTCAGTATTGGAGATATTCCTGTATAAAACAGGTTTAAACTTAGTCAGTACTTTTCTGCTAACAGCAATCAGTTCACTAGTGCGTCTGTGTTGTTGAATCTGACATTAGTTATCTTCTGAATACTTAAAAATATATATATATTAAAGTGACCAGGTTTACATATGTATAACTGTATTGAACATTCCAACTGATTGGGTGAAGATATAGAAGGCTATGTAAAGTATACGGTTTCACCAGAACACAAGTCAATGCATGCCGTCATTCTGTACAGTTATAACAGGGTGGTTGTTCTTTTTGTGAGTGCGTTGTGGAGGCTAGTCCCTTCCATGGTCGCCCCAGATCAGTGGGGTTGTATTGAACATAGAAATGCATTGACCCTTTACAGGAGGATGGCTAACATGTCGGTACCTAACCATCTGTTGATGCATCCATCACCTGTTACAATTCATCCAAATAAAGATCTGAATATTCCTCAAGCGTTGTTGTGGTTTTATTAATTTCTCTATGTTTTAGCCACAATTTATCCCCACTAATAAGTCTTTTGACCAATAATGGCTGATCTTTTTCAGAGCTGATTTGATTTTTCAAAAGACCAATTAGTGGGGGGAAAAAAGTTCAGCTGTGGTCAGACTAACAACTAAGGGCTCGGTTCAATACGTAATGCCGAAGTTCAGCGCTATTGAGCGGTTTACATTTAAAAGGCAATGTTCCCGCGTTTGCGGAGACTGCGTTCACAGTAAAACGCTGCATATGTCGGCTCAATCGGCAATGACCTTTCAACTTCAAGCGCACCATAGCGCTGATCTTCGGCGATAACGATTGAATCGAGCCCCTAGACACACTGACTAGACAATAGATACTAAGGTGATCTTTACTGATGATCAATGATTCTTGAGGTCTGTTTGAAGTACAAGCACAGCAACTCGAGATAACACAACATAATACTATCATTGATAAACAGCAAGTACCTTACCATACTTAGAATACAACAGCTTTCTCTTTGGTTCTCACTTCTAGGAGAAAGTTACATAGTTCCCCAGTAACCAATTGAAAGATAATGCACAGGAACACTGTCTTGTCTTGTATACCACACACATACCATACATTACATTGGGGTCTGAGGTAATGGTTTACCATCTCTTCTAAAAACACATACATAACTATTGAGATTGGAATGAAATGAGTTTCAGATAAATGTCTTTGCATAGGCTACTGGAATCTGGAACGTTGACGACATTGACAAAAACCCAAAAGAATTCACAAAGACAAAAACACACATAAGAAAGTATCCATCCCTGCAAATGTAGTAAAGTTTACCTTCCATAAGAAGGCTGGTTAAAAGGACAAGTTACCCTTTCGGTCAAAGAAGGCATGGACCCTCTATTTTGTGTCAGTGAGGGTCCACGATGGTCTACCGGTAGCCTCAGCAATCATTGTCCATTCTTCCTTTTAGGGTCATTCCTCTAGAGCTGTGGGTCATGTTCATAAGGGTACACCGTAGTGAAATGTTTTTTTTCTGGTAACGAAAACAAGTGGTTCTTATTGGACAAGTCCAGGTAGTCCCTTCCTGTTTCAATCCATTTTCTTCCGTTTGGTGCCTAATGAACACGACCCAGGCCACACTCTCCTTCATGAGGCTCCTTGGGGTTAACCTCTAGAACACTCACCCCTGACCCCTAGCACAACCAGGAGGAGGGCACCCACTGGGGCTCCGTGTCTAGCTTGTCAATGAGCAGCAGCAGCTCGTGGACGGCTGTGTCTGGCTCACTGTTAACGATGGCTGTGTCAAACAGGTGGCCGTAGGCCTGCTCCATCTCCCAGGCCTTCTCCATCAGCTCCTTCAGCTCCTCTGGCTAGATGCAGGGAAACACAGGAGCGATAGACATGGGGTTAGAGATATCCTGGCTAGATGCAGGAAAACAGGAGCGAAAGACAGGGGTTTCCCAAACTCAGTCCTTTTGCCTTAAAACTACACAGCATTGGTTTTTTGAATTAGCAAAAACCAAAACGTGCACCCCTTGGGGTCCCCAGGACTGAGTTTGGAAAACGCTGGGTTAGAGATATCCTGGCTATATGCAGCACAAGGCAGAACTATTACTGTACTAGCATAGGAGAAATAGTTAATTATAGCTTCTCACAGGTATTTTTGATCAATATGATGTGTGATTCATGTAATACATTCACTGTGGATAGAGTCTGTGGCAATATCCACGGCGACTGAGTCTGTGGCAATATCCACGGCGACTGCGTCTGTGGCAATATCCACGGCGACTGCGTCTGTGGCAATATCCACGGCGACTGCGTCTGTGGCAATATCACAGTGACTGTATCTATGGTAATTGCTGATGCTGATAAAAGGCTTTTCCTGTGATATAAGCAAAACAGGAAGTACCTTTGGGTTCTTGCCATCCTTGGCCAGCAGGGTGCGCAATCGCTCCTGAGAGGGAGGCGCGATGAAGATCACGTAGGGCTTGAGGTTGGAAGACCGCAGCCCCTGCAGTGACTGACGGAGAGAACAAATGAAAACCGCAGCAGGAGGAGGAAGTTAGAAAGAAGGAAGGAAGGAGAGGAGAGGAAAAGCAGCGTGGTTAGTATGCTCATATTCTCAACTAGTGGCTAACAGTCCCACTTTAAACCAAACATCACTTTTAAGGCTTATGAAGCCTTTATAAACCTTTCATAAGGCCTGTAAAGATGCTTAAAATGGCATGCTATATAAAGTGTGGCACAAGGGCTAAGCACCAGTAACCTATCACCCTTTATGTAGGACTTACTTACACATGATTTATGAAGCATCTATGTAGAGCTATGTAGGGCTTATGAAGACTTATTTTCCTACCTTAGTGTGCAGGCACAGCAGACAGATACTGCCCGAGTTGATGACCTGTCGAACTGAGTCAATGCTGGTGCCATACAGGTTCCTGTCGTACTCCCCAGACTCTAGGAACTTCCCTGCTGCGTCGTCCGTCTCAAACGCCAGCCGGTTCACAAAGTGGTATTCCCTCCCGTTCTTCTCATGTGTCCTTGGGCTTCTTGTTGTATCTGAATGATAACGATTGTGATTTTTTAAATTATTTATTATTATTTTTTTGTCTGGTCTATTATAATAAACAGCTTAACACTAAAAATAAATGAGAATTTGGTATAAGCTAAGCTGTAAGTATTGGTAATGTCTACCCAACCTAATTTTATTGCTGTAGCAATTTGTCAATGCTTCAAACTCCATCAAACTTTATTTACAGTCTGTTTAATAATCACAATAATCAAGAACTGAACATCACACAAGAACAAGTGGATCTTGTTCCCAACTCAAGTCTTGCCCCGCCGTCTAACCCCCAATCCCCTGCTCTGATTGGTCTACGTACGTGGCACGGCACCGGCGAACCTGTCCGGCTGGATTGACAGCAGCCTCCGCCGCAACTCGTCCTGCCCGCTGTTGGGCGGACTAATAAGGGCGATAGGTCGCTTGCGATTGGCCGGCTGGTGGTAGAGTGCCATCTCCTCATAGGTCAGGATGTCATCGGCGGAGAAGTCTGGGCGGGACAGAGGTAAGTAGAGAGGAGGGGGTTTACTGGAGGTGTTGCAGATAGAAATGTTACTCTATATAGAAATATCTGTTATGCCTCTCTGAAATATACCCAGAAATCATGCCTGCTCAATCGCAAGTGACATATCGCCCATTTCTATCAGAGTCCGGCTTCCTGCGTGCCAACAAGACAGGTATCTAGATTCCCTGCTCGGAGAGGACTTTCCACTCTCCAATAGCATTTGCTGGCCGAGAGTACTTAGCACCTCTGAACGTAATTTGCGAACCGATTTTACATGTAGAATCGTGTGAAAAATGTATTAGAATGTACATAGGGACATTGACAGAGAGAGGTCAAATCCCAAATCTATCTATCTATCTATCTATCTATCTATCTATGACCTATGCCCCCGTATGTTGTAGATATCGGAGAGGACTTGTCAGGTATTGCTAATACCAATCAAATCTCAACAAGATTTGCATAGGGGTCTAGCAGTCAGTTTGGGATTGGACCAAAAAGATGCAGGATAAAGAACTAGCCTTACCAACGTTGCTGTTGGGGTTGTACATGGTGTTCTTCCTCTGCTTCTTGTTCCTCTTAGTACACCAACGCTTCCCTGGGGAAAATGAGAAGTGGAAAAATATCAAAGGCTGTTATAGAGCATATTAGATCAAAATGATTGTGTGTGTGTCTGTGCCCGGAGTGTGTAACAGAGCAGGCAGTATATACAGTAATCCCCTTACCTGGGCTGTCAGGATTCCTGTCCACAATGGTTTTCTTCATAGCTTCTCTCTGCTGCTGGAAGCTCTTCCCTGGGAGAGGGGGAAGGGCAACAGAAACATTTACTTGGGGGGGGGGGATTCATGGGGTTAGGGTTTGGGTTAGGGTTAGGGGTTGTGTACCTGGTACTAGCCCGGCTAGGGGCTGGTTGTCCTCATCTCCATCCCTGTAGGCCTGCCACCAGTTGGGGTCATCCTGGCTGATAATGTGGAGGATGTCTCCCTTCTGGAAGGACAGGCCCAGCTCCTTGCACGGCACGTATGGGTCGTCAGACGGGTCGTAGTTAAAGTAGGCCCTCACATGCATCTGAACACATGGGTGACATCATCATCATCATCATCATCATCATCTCTCAGAAGAGTTTAGTGAGTGATCATGATTTAATAACTGAACACGTTGTGCACGCACACACACACACACACACACCACACCCTGAAGGAGCCTTACCGCCGTCTCTCTGTGTGGGGGAGTTTTCTTCTGAGTGCTGGGGATGAGAAGGAAGGTCAGAGTGCCGTGCATCGCTGTCTGAGGAGAGAGAACAAGAACACTGAGGGCAATCTACATGGAATCGGCTTCATTCAAATTAAATAGGCATTACACAATGTAGTCTCACGTACTTTAGGGGTTTCAACAATGTTATATTCATTACATTTGATGGCATCAATGCGACATACTGACACCAGCCAATGGGCACATTGTGTGTGTGTGTGTGTGTGTGTGTGATATCCAGTGTGAGATTCTCAGTTAACCAATTCCTCACCAGAAGGTCATGGACCTCATTTACGTTTTTCCCACGGACGGGTACGCTGTTGATCTGCAGGATCTCATCTCCCTCGGCCAGTAGTCCGCTCCGCTCGGCTGTCCCGCCCTTCACCACGCGACTCACCACCACGCTGTCCATCTCGTTACGAACTGTGGCTCCCTGGGGACAACACACACAGGCAAATAAACTACCGGTCAGATAGACTTATCAGTACAAAGATGTACTTGACACAAAGACACACCAACTAGAAAGACAAGTCTACATCAGGGAATTTACAATACAATACAGAACACATTACATTACTTGTTTTATGGGTCCATTTGCACAGATATTCTTGATTGTTTTAATCATGTGAGATGGGCATGTGTGCGTATGTGGTGGGGGAGTGGCTTACCAGAGGCATGTCGCCAGCCTTCTCCAGCCGCACCAATTTGACGGTCTCTCCCATGTACTGAATCACACTCTCTTCTGGGTTCGGCTCCAACTCCTGCTCCGCCACCCTGTCATGGGCCTGTATCAGAGCCTGGGTAGGACAACACACACACACACAGGTACATGGGGGTGTGTGTACCGGGGAAACTGGGAACTGTGTGTTTATTCGATTTTATTTCAATTCGATTTATGTAGTAGTGACTTGGGTGAATTGGAGGTTTGTGATTTTCACTCAATATATGACACACACACACCAGTTATTGGAAACTGCAGCTCGGCCCCCATCACTCATTCTTAAACATGCACCTTTTACCCAAAGCCCACCCTGTCTCTCTCTCCGTCCCTCAACACCAGCCGACTCCACCTCTAAGCCGACAAGAAAAAGATTTCCCCCTCACTTCATTAAAGGTGACGGGCCACAATTAATAACTGTCGAGACAAATTAGTATCTTTATCCCGAAGAGAGACCTGAGTCTGAAGGCAGAAAGGAGGGCTGGCTGAGGGCTGGCTAAGCTTCCAGCGTACACACAATCCCTCTTAATCTGCCCTGCATTTAAGAGGCAGGATTCACCTCCATCAATCATCATAACACCTCGATCTCGAGAAGGAAGGAAGCCAGCGAGGGAGGGAGGGAGGGAAAGAGGGAGAGAGAGGGAGGGAAAGGGAAGCAGTTTTGTGTTTCTAGTTACCTATTCACTACCATTTTGTATGGGGGTTTGTGGATCTTTTTACCCGTGTGTGTGTGTGTGTCTGTGTATGTACTGTATGAGTGTGTGTGTGTGTGTACAGCGAGGGTGAAGGTCGTTAACCGGGTTCAGAGAGGAGGAAGGGTCACGTTCCGCAGTGTAACCGTAGGGAGGGATAATCCACTCCTGGTAGGTTGCCGGTGCGGCGAATTCCTGTGGTTAATTAGACATGATGCCCAGTGGAGTTAATGGGGCAACTGTGGTTGGCAGTTCACACGGTCATGTGTCGGCACGCAACTAGTGTTTGAATTGCCAGACCTAGGTCAACAGCTCAGTGGTCCATTGTGGGAGGCAACCCGTCTGTCTAGAGACTAGCATGCAAGACCAGGGCCTGGATCCTCCCTCTATATTCTACTGATTGCACCTTCTAGGGTATACAGCACAGGAGGCTGGTGAGGGGAGGATGACTCATAATAATGTCTGGAATGAAGTGAGTGGACATGGAAACCATGTGTTTGATACCATTTCATTAATTTCCTTACAGCCATTACTATGAGTCCGTCCTCCCCAATGAAGGTACCACCAGCCACCTGTGGTACACAGTAGGTGTTGAGCCTCTCAGTTGCCCTGCTGTAGCATATTTATTTCCTCATCCTCACACATCCCTCCTCGTCACCGCCTATGACATGTCTAATCTCTTTCCTCAAATGCATGACAGTGCAGTGTGGGTGGCTACTTAGAGAGCACTTTATGTCAGCGGTGTCAACACAGAGCCTATGGTATATGGAGCCTATGGGATATGGAGCCTATGGGATATGGAGCCTATGGGATATGGAGCCTATGGGATATGGAGCCTATGGGATATGGACCCTATGGGATATGGAGCCTATGGGATATGGAGCCCATGGTACAGTATATGGAACCCATGGTATATTTGACATTTTAGTGATTTAGCAGACACTCTTAACCAGAGCGATTTACAGTTAATTAGTGCATACACGTTCATATTTTTTTCGTACTGGAGCCAATGGGACAGTATGTGGAGTGAGTAACAATGACAAATTCCAAATCTGGATTTGATCCATAGTACCTCTCAGGTGGCCAGATCAGGAACACTGACAGGGTTAAGGGTTGAGTTCTGGTGCGTCCCAGGTCTCTTACCTGGAGGTGGGGAGTGGTGAGCAGGTTGCTGAGCTCTACACCCTCTTTATGTTGACTGGACTGAAGGATGTATTGCACCTGGACAGAGATACAGAGAGAGGGGAAAGGAGAGAGAGAGAGTCCAAGATAGGAGGTGAAGAAATGGTAAGGGGCAGCATCATTGGTCATCCGGAATAGTGATGCAGCTCAAAGTGTTCATGAGTTAATAACATCACCAGCCAGGAACCAGTAGACACACAGCCATCTTGAATACTTCTTCTTGAGGCTCTATGTGTGATTCAACATGACAGTTTAATTATACAACTTCCTGACCACCAGTCATGACAAATTGCCAACAAGCTAGCTAAGGCTTTAGTCATTTCTCAGAAGCGACCTCTCAGAACACCATTGTTAAAACTTGTCATTGTCTTCCCCAAAACCTGTGTAAATATTTTTTTTTAAATTATGCCTTCCTCTATTATACTGATGCTAAAATGTATTATTATTGTCTACTGAGCCGTTTACTTTATGTTCATATTCTTATTTTTGATTGTTTCTTATTGTTGTTGAATTGACGAGAAGGAAACTTCAAGTAAGCATTTAATTGGACGATGTGAAACTCATTGTGTAGACAGCTTTATGACTGAGCGCTCACGTGCTATCAGAAGTATTTTGTCCAAATAAGAACGCCATAAGAGTAAATATTTTTTGGCCTTATAATCGAGGTTGTTTTAATCTGCAAATATTTTGTTCTTACGTGAAGGTCATGTCAAACTACCATTCTGCTGTTAAGATAATCAACTGGATTCCTTCACACACACGCATCCACACTTAGTTGGCTGCTCTCTAATAAGTGGGGTTTCCCATTCCAGACATGAAAGTCACTACTGTAACAGGACTTAGTCTCCGCCCCAAACGTCACCCTGTGGTCAAAAGGGCTCTGGTCAAAAGAAGTGCATATAGGGAAAAGGGTTCCATTTGGGACACATACTTATTCTTCTCTCTGGCTGTTGCCTTGGAAAATAAAGACCCTGAGGTCAAATAGAAGCATAAGGAGTTGGTTATACTGTCATGATGTTAGTGTTTCTACAGTATGTAGTCCCCCTCTATCCTCCCTCCCTCCTTCCTTCCTTGCCCCCTCTATCCCTCCCTACTTCCTTCCCCTCTCTATCCCTCCCTACTTCCTTCACCCCTCCTCCCTCTATCCCTCCTCCTTCCTTCCCCCCTCTATCCCTCCCTACTTCCTTCCCCCCTCTATCCCTCCCGACTTCCTTCCCCCCCCCTCCTCCCTCTATCCCTCCTCCCCCATCCCTCTATCCCTGGCTCTAGCTCATCCTTTACACTAATCAAAGCGCTCTCTGTAATGAGGTGACGCGCTTTCTCCTCCCCCTTCCTCCTCCTCCTCCTCCTCCTACTACTCCTCCTCCTCCTTCTTCCAGCCCATGCTCCTCTACCCTATAAGCTGCTGGAGTTTCTTTTTCTGGCCATGGCAGATCAGATCCCCGGCCACTTCCTTCCAGGCCCAGGGGCTGCTGGGAGATTACCTGGCCCCGAAGGCCAATCAGGAAGGCCCACGCCACCAGCCATTTAGTTTAGACACACTGTCCACTGGCTCAAACTATTACCACCTTGCTAAGTATCTCCTTGCGCTGTGCCAGCTGCTCTGGATGAGTGTCTGCATGTATTTACCGTATGCACAGAGATGGTGTGTGTGTGTGTGTCAACTTTTAGCCTCGAAGGACCTTGCTTCATTCTCCAAGTAGGCTAGTCTAAATTGTTTGAACCTGTAAGCTGTGTTGGTTTCTGTCTGTCTCTCTGTCTGTCCCAGGTAAGCTATCTTGTTTGTGTAACCTGCTAATTTGCTTAAGAGGTGTTTGCTACCCATTCAGAGTGGGTGTCCATCCACCACTTTTTGCAGTTTCCAACTGAATAGGAAGGGAGTGGCTACACCTGTGCTAGGCAATTAGCTGAGTGTTATTAGTACAGCCTTCTTGTTCAGCAGCAGCTGTTCGCTGCAGCCATCCCCAAAACGAAGACTGTCCCTGAAACAAAGACAGTTCTGCTGAGTTGTTCTTCGGGAGTTATTCGAGGAAGGTAAATGAGGCAGGCCCCGCTCTCTCTCTTGCCCATATGTTTAGTTAATTTAATTCCAATCTCTTTTGCATTATTGTAGCCTTTTCTGTAGCCTGTCAACTATGTGTCTGTCTATCCATGTTCTCTCCTCTCTGTACAGGCCATTCAAACACTTCACTGTGTGGCTGCAACCACTAATCTGGTGGTCCTTGCGCGCACGACCCAGGTGGAGTTCCAGATCTCCGGCAGCCTTTGGAACTTAATCTCAGCATATGCTGCCCTCCAGTCCCTTGACTTCTTGGCGCTGACGGGAACATGGATTACCACAGAAACCACTGCTACTCCTACTGCTCTTTCCTCGTCTGATCATGTGTTCTCGCATACCCCGAGAGCATCTGGTCAGCGTGGCGGTGGCACAGGAATTCTGATCTACGTTCATCCACCTCTGGCCTGCTAGCCCCCCTACCTCTACGGAAGCACAGATCCCGCTCAGCCCAGTCAAAGCTATTCGCTGCTATGGCACCCCAATGGTGGAACAATAGTATAACAGTAATCCTTCTTACCACCCCCCCCCCCCCCCCCCCCATTTAAAAAAATTAAAATAAGAACAACTTTACTAACACTTGTCTTTTGTCTTAACTAACACCAGACTTATTTAACCTGCTAGCACTAACTTTACTCACAGCTGCTTGTTTAAAGAAATGTACTTCCTGTGATGGAGATGTGGTTTTCCCACTGGCTATCCTAAGTTGAATGCACCAATTTGTAAGTCGCTCTGGATAAGAGCGTCTTCTAAATTACTAAAATGTAAATGAGAAAGAAAGATCATCCCCGAAGCCCTCCATCGTAGCCTACAACCTTTTCCTTAATGTCATCTTCACATCCCAAGAGCAACAACTACACTCACTGCCCTCCAAATGAACCCTTTTAAAGCAGTCTATTTCAGTTATCATATTTTGGACTGTTTTACAGCCAGCTTTCCTACAGAAATCACACCGAGTCCAAATAGTATACATATTTTTTTCATTCAAATGCCTGAGTATTTTATTGAGCCTGCCGCAGAGTGCCAAATGGACGAGGTTTTGCACTTTGGTTCCAACGCACTAGGCAAGCTCAATCAAGTGCAGCTAAATCATTCGGAAGGAAAGCTAATACTATTTGAACCACGGTCTGATAGAAGTCACACTGTTCGTGCTACCCGGACAATAGTGTAATACATTCCATATGACATGATGGGATTGAAGGACCTGAACGCGGTGGGAGGTTAGCTAGATCTACAGGACTGCAGGCTATTGGACAGACTGTGGCTGTACAGACCATTGAATGATGTACATGTATGGAATAGACAATGTATAGACCCACAGGTCAATCACTGAAGGAGTCAGGTAGAGTGGTCAGACAGATGTGGACATGCAGACAGATGATGACGATGATGAGCTTGTGTCACTCTGTCACTCTTGGCACAGTGAGTAAGTAGCATTACATCCAGAAGGGATATGCTGTGAGGTGTTTAAAGGGATAGTGTGACATTTTGGCAATTAAGTCCTTTTTCCTACTTACTCAGAGACAGTGCTTGACTTGGACGGAAATAGGTGCCAGTACTCATTTTGTTTATATTTAGGTGCAGGAGCTCCACAATACTTTTGAGCTAATATTCTATAAGAGGAACATTCTCCTCAAGCAGTAGAACATTTGACGGGCCGATACTCAGCTCAGGTGAGCTTCTGACAAAGTCAAGCAGTGCTTAGAGACCATTTTTATGTCCCTGATGCAGTTTAAAGGACCTTTAAGGTCGTTTTTAGAGCAGTTGCTAGTGTTAGCACAATGACGAAGTCTACAGGAACTGCTTGCATGCACCATCCCTTTAATGGTGATGTCATGGAGACATGAAACAACACGTGAGAGAGACAATCTAGTTCCAACACACCAACGATATGAGACTCTAATCAACCGCTTTGTCCCTCCAACTACATCCTAACCCCGCCCCTCCTCCATCTACATCCTAACCCCGCCCCTCCTCCATCTACATCCTAACCCCGTCCCTCCTCCCCCTCCCTCCTAACCCCGTCCCTCCTCCATCTACATCCTAACCCCGTCCCTCCTCCATCTCCCTCCTAACCCCGTCCCTCCTCCCCCTCCCTCCTAACCCCGTCCCTCCTCCATCTACATCCTAACCCCGTCCCTCCTCCATCTCCCTCCTAACCCCGTCCCTCCTCCTCCCCTCCCTCCTAACCCCCGTCCCTCCCTCCTAACCCCCTCCCTCCTAACCCACGTCCCTTCTCCCCCTCCCTCCCTCCCTCCCTCCCTCCTAACCCCCGTCCCTCCCTCCTAACCCCCGTCCCTTCTCCCCCTCCCTCCTCCCCCCTAACCCTGTCCCTCATCCACTTCCCTTCTAACCTCGTCCCTCCTCCACTTCCCTTCTAACCTCGTCCCTCCTTACCCCGTCCCCTTCGGCCCGATACATTGGTGAAAGAAGATCCATTCAATTTCTAGATCAATCAAGATCACTAGAGTTTTTCACCCTACCTCCAGGCAGAGGCCCTGGGCCTGGGCGGTGAGGGGCAAGGGCGGGCTGCCGCGCGGCTGCATATGCTGGGCCACGGCACTGTGGATGGCGAAGGCACTTTGGAAGTCCTCCTTGCGCAGCAGACCTAGCACCAGGGTCACATCGGCCTGCGATTGGGTGTCCACTAGGCAACTTTGCACCCGCCATAAGGCCTCCAGCAGCTCTTCCAGCTCTGGGTAGGGGAGAGGGCGGGAGAGAACAAATCAAAATGTATTTGTCATATACACAGGATACAGCGGGGTGTAAACGGTGCAATGAAATGCTTAGTTGCAAACTACATCTCAACAGTGGAGTAAAATATCAAAGAAGTCCAAATTAAAATCACAACAAAACTCCATAATGCAATACGTGGTAAAGGTGCAATACAAAGAAGTGAATCAACAATATAAAAACATTATAAAGACATTGGTTAGGCTCAATTGCCTAATTGATATCTGTGCGAGGCGTTGTTTACTAGTGCCAGAGAGAGGTTTATAAGCGAGAGACATGACATAGTTACTTCCTGTAACGCCAGTGACATTCAGACCAAAGTGGTACATTTGTCCACAAGGAATTCAGAATGTAAATCGCACGTCTGTCAGTTACAAACCTCTCTGGCGCTAGCACTTGCTCGCACGGAGACAGCGTGGGTATTTTAAAGCCATGTTACTAATGAGATATTGTCATGCCAAAGTCAATTCAGGTGCCAAAACCTGTTTGGGTTTTGCACCAGTGGGATTCTGCACCCCAGACAGGATTGTCTCTACTGTTTTAAACCAGCAGGTGTTCTGTTTAAGTGACCAGGTACATGGATGAATACATGGACGTCATATAAACCACAGATTACAACAGTTCACCTGGTTAATGATATCTAGACAGTGATCTCATAAGGGGGTATAACTGAGATAAGAAGGTGTGTGTGTGTGTGTGTGTGTGTGTGTGTTAAAACCGGTCAGCAGCAACATCAACCACAACCTAATGTCTCCTCGAAGGCTGGTCAACTGACACGAAAACAAATTCTCAGAGAAACAATTTTGTTTCACCTCACAAAAGATATTAAGTTCACTTCATATGATTTACAACCACCCTCCAATGAAACCGATAGATTTCAGGCCTACATGTGCAACGCAAGAATGAGAAGAACTCTGAAAAATGGACTTCCAAACAGAAATGTTTCGCTCCAGATGGATTCATCCTCTTTACGAGGTGAGGGGGGAGTGAGTTACTTCCATGTGACTAAAATGGAGGGAAACTCTCCATTGAAACTCTTTTAATCTCCCACCCATGACCCTGGCTCAGCCCTTTCCCTAAACACTGTTCTGACTCCTTTGTTTCGCAGAATTGTCATGAGAGTTCTCAACTCCTCTATTGTTCTTCACAGAGCTCCCCCTCCCCCTCTTTACACCTTCCCTGTCTCGTCTCCCCTCCCCCACATCCCCTCCCCCACCCCTTCGCCACCACCTTCCTTCATTAACTCATGACCCTCCTCACCCGCAGCTGTGTCTCCACCAGGCAAGGGGCTCCCATCCTTGGTCTCCTTGCCCGCCTCTGGCGCTTCGAACGTGGGGTTGTCGATACCCGTCTTAGCCGGGTTCTGGGCCAGCTTCTTAAGTGAGCCATTGAGATCGATCTCATGCTTCCCTTTGTTGGCATCCTCCCTCTTCCTCCTCAGCTCTTCCTGGTACTGCTGCATCCTCTCTATCTGGGCGCTGCAGCGGGAGCCCTGCACCATGCTGTTAACAGTCCCCACCACCCTGTCCCCAGGGGGGCAGTCCACAGCCCTGTCTCTCTGCTGCAGCTTGGCTCCACTCCCAGGACCCTCCGTGCCATTCACAGGCCCCATTGGGTCCTCTGTTACATATCCGGGTCCTCCGTTCTGGTGAGAAGTGATCATCCCTGCACCGGGAGCCTGACCCTGGCCTGGCCTACACTTGTGTGTGTGTGTGTGTGTGTGTGTGTTGATAGGGAAATGTCCACTATGAAGGCCTGAGGCTAGAACTCCTCACTACAGCAGGGGCCATAGCACTTCAATTGGGACAGTTGTCTTCAGGTGGTGAGCAGGTTCTGAAATGCAAAAGCAGGGTTAGGATGGAGCAGGAACGTTATCACTGTTCTAGTCTTGTGAGCCATAATGTGAAGTCTTGCGATAGCTAGCTAGCTAGCTAGGCCTATGAAATTTGATGAGAGACTACCACCGTTTACCTCCATCTTATACTATTATTTACTACAGCCACAATATATTTGTTTTGTACTCCAGGGGTCTCAAACTGGCGGCAGACAGGCTAGCTGCGGCCCGCGGCCGTGAGTTGTCACAGTAAATGCTGTGTACTGCATTGTCTACTGTTTCTGTCAATTTTGACGGCAAAGCAATACACCACAGCCCTCCGGACCTTACTACCAGAACAAAGGCAAAGCAATACACCGCAGCCCTCCGGACCTTACTACCAGAGCCAAGGCAAAGCAATACACCGCAGCCCTCCGGACCTTACTACCAGAGCCAAGGCAAAGCAATACACCGCAGCCCTCCGGACCTTACTACCAGAGCCAAGGCAAAGCAATACACCGCAGCCCTCCGGACCTTACTACCAGAGCCAAGGCAAAGCAATACACCGCAGCCCTCCGGACCTTACTACCAGAACAAAGGCAAAGCAATACACCGCAGCTCTCCGGACCTTACTACCAGAACCAAGGCAAAGCAATACACCGCAGCCCTCCGGACCTTACTACCAGAACAAAGGCAAAGCAATACACCGCAGCTCTCCGGACCTTACTACCAGAACCAAGACAAAGAAAAGTATCTCTGTCACTTAATAGCCCCTCACCACCTACCTCTTTGCTCCCTGGGTCCTTCAGGCTGATTTCATTCATCTACAGCCATAACAGGGATTTAAACTGTGACAGGAAGTATTTGTTAGCATATTGCACTCAGCCAGTACCGGTATACTACAAGTATACAACCAACCTGATCTGCCATTGCTGCTGTGGATTACAATCTATTTTAAGAATGTTACCCAGTATTAATCTGGATTAACCAACTATATGGTTGTATGACTATTAGATGTCCACTCTCTTGGGGAATAGAGTGAGCCGGTGTCTATCCATACTAAAGGACTACTGAACTCGCAAGTTCTTTTTACGAGGCCAAATTTCAGATTTCTTTTCTTCAGAAAGAGACGAGAATGGAGGAGAAAGTGCTTTGTGTGTGAGGATTACACGCATCCTCACAAAAAGTGAAGTAGTCTGGTTAGGGACAGTAGAATGGAGAAGCATAACACTAGGAATGTTACTCAGGGAGTGGATGGGCTGTTTCAATACAAACAAACATCAGCCGGCTCTCACAACGTCCACCCAACCCAATCTAGACCCAGTCAAACCTGATGCTGCAGGGGAACTGAAAAACATACAAAAATTAAGACAACAGTATAACTGACTCAAAGGAAACTCCGTAAAATGGCTTGAACTGGAAATAACATGAGGATGTCATCAATGTAATAATTCAAGATGTTCTTGGACAGACACCTCAGAGGTTCCTGCTGTCAGAGAGGCAGCCAGCCATGACAAACACCCCTAACCCCTTCACCAGCTAATCATGTCTGGCAGGTCTACTCTCTCCCCCCTCCTCCCCCTAATACCCTAGCCCTCTTCTCACCCTCCTGTATCTGGGCATTTAGCACTGTTTAGAGCACAGCATGGCCGATGAACAGTACATCCATCCACAGTGAGCCACCAAGACCATCTGTTCCTCTCCTGTGGGGTTGGTTAAGCCTAGGCAGGAAGGATCTCCTGGTCTAACGTAGCCCTCCAGGCTTCAGCTCTGTGAATGTAGGCATGAATTAGATTATCTAAACTCATATGATTTAGAAGTGTAGAAAATCAGTTCAACAACAGTATCGCTCCCGAGTGGTGCAGCGGTCTAAGGCACTCCATCTCAGTGCTAGAGGTGTCACTACAGACCCTGGTTTGATCCCGGGCTGTATCAAAACCGGACGTGATCGGCACACAATTGGCCCAGTGTCGTCTGGGCTAGGGGAGGGTTTGGCCGGTGTATGCCATCATTGTAAATAAGAATTTGTTCTTAACTTGCCTAGTTAAATAAAGGTTAAATAAAATTTAAAAAAGTAGGCCCTGGACTAGACAGTAGTGCTCAGGGCTCATCTGTGGCTGTAATTACACTAGTTCATAGCTAACTGATTCATTGAGGAGGACGTTGATAAGAGGGGCCCCTTCTGGGAAAACAGGTGGCTAATTAAATACTGTTCCTTACAGCTGGTGGCTAGTCACTTGTCAGAGTGACTAATCACTCATGCCCCAGAGTAAATTGTATCAGTCTGTTTTCAAATGGCTTTAAATGTCAGGTGGACTCATAAGTCAAAAGGTTGCAGAAATAGAAAAGTTTTTAAACTTTGTCCTGTAAAATGTTTCTATTGAAGTAATGTAGGCTACAGAACAGTCATAGTTAAAATACGTCATTCTTAGAGCTACTTAGATAGCCGAGAGCTTTCACTGCTGGCTAAAGCTAAACCTATTACTAAATGTCCATTCAACAGATGAACGTGTTCAAATAGTGGGGCTAAGTGGAAGCAACAGGTTCTCCTTACAACACTACAACAAAGCCTCAATTTGGAGTGCAGATATGTCCTGTACAATTTAAATTGTGATAAACATCCACTTTAACTTGTGAAATACAGAACCATTTGATATAACTTAATTTGATGCAGGTAGTTGTAGGCTACCAGCTTGCTATTTTGGTGTTTGTGATTTCTTTAATAGAAAAGTCGGAATACCAACAGCGAGATGGTCATTCCACACCATAGTCGTCGCATTCTACACACAATAGTGCGCAAATCAAGTTGGCAACCTTAGTATTTATTCAATTAATGTTTCTAGACAATCGGATCGGAACTCAGTCTTACTACACATAGAAGTCTACTCACCGCTTCCAAGTCTTTAAAACAACGAGTAATCCCGTAGTTCTATTGCGCACAAAACATTTTCAAGATGCGCTTAGCCGTATCGTCTTTATTCTTCTTGCTGGCTGGTCTCACATGATCGTACTTAGCCGGTCTGTGGTGAGTTGGGACGGCTTGCAGCATTGCAGTGTAACTGCGCACGGTGTTTCAGCATCTCCCAGGCAACTCCACAGCGCCACTCAGTTTACCATTTGAATGGTCATGCACCAAAGTGTTCACCTTTCAATAGCCTGCGATAACTTGGCATCCCATTCCCCATATAGTGAACTACTTTTAGCTGGATATAAATGGCCGACATATAGTATAAATATGACTGAATTAGTGGAGTTATGGAGAATAGACAGCAGTGTGCACCTCACGATCATATGTGACTGCCAGTGCTCGTGAAGTCAATACAAAAAAAGGACGCAATTGACCCTAAAATTGCCAAGGGATCAAAAATGTCAATTTCGAAACCCTTTTTTTATCTTTCTGAAATGTAAAAACTTTGTCAAGTTACGGACAAAAAAAACATAATTTACCATGATTTCTGTGTTAAAATGAAAAACAACATATCTGGTATGCGTTACCTTTGAATAGTGATTCAGAACCCCATATTTTAGGCTACTGTGTGATAAGCGACCTTTTCAATTGTGACTTTAAATGAGACTGAGTGCGCATGTTCACCATAGAAGCCAAACCCAAAACAATTTCCAGGGAGTTTTTTGTGTAAAATGTCTGGATTTCGCGGGAAATTGTCCTTGAGCTTTTTTATCGGGAGTGTACCGTGCAGACTCGGTTCCAGAACGAATTAAATGGGTGGGCTCCCCCCCCCCCCCACCATTTACAACTAAATGTAGCTGGTGGTTAAAACAGTGCACATACGGTATTTCTCGCTCTTGTTTTTCTTGTAAGAGTCTTTGTACTCCACCACGACTTCCAGACATGAGTGAGGCTCCGTCATACACTTGGCTTAAGATCTTGGAGGTGTTCAGGCCAGTTTTGGTTCGTTCTGCTATTATAGTGTCTGCCAGTGTTTTAGCATCTCCTGCATCGGCAGTTGCTATAGTAAGAAGGCGCTCTGTAGCTTGGTTTTCTTCAGAAACTTATCGAATTATAATTGATATGTTTTCGCAGCCATTCGGGTCCCGGGTGCCATCAACCTTTATGGTATACCATGAATTGCCTACTTCACCCACTATAGCTTCCGTCACCAAACTGCTGAGTATACCAATGAGTTCGTTCTGTATGCTGTGACATGTACATGTAGCATTTCGCGGGATAGACTTCAATAGTTCGGCCAATTGTGGGTCCTTCTTAATTGTGTAGTCTAGTAGTGAGAGGAACAGGCCACTGCCTCCCTCTGACATGTCATCAAAAGCCTCCAGTTTACCTCTTAAAGGCAATTGGTTCTCAGACAGAAATGCTATTACATCCAATCAGGGAGGAAACATACAGAGATTGGCTTTAAGTGTTGAGATTTCTTTGCCTTGCCTCTCACGCTTCTCTCGCTCATACCACAATGCCTGGCAGGTGATATGCTCTTTGGAGTTTGCATGTCTATGAAAACCCTTATCCTTTTCAACTGCATATTTCCAATCATTGTAGCCCCGGACCAGGAAAGCCGAGTCTACTGTTCCCGGCGCAGTATTACCGAAATGGCGGCAAGGAAAGCAGTAAGCTGCGTCTGCCTTGACACTGTATTCCAACCAATCTCGGTTATGATAGCATCCACTTACAAATGACCGCTTTTTACCCTGGTTTGGTTTATTTATCCCAAGATCATCTGGGGATCAGGGTATCTATTCCAGGACAGGATCAACCGTAGTGAACTTGCTACAGCTTCATGGTTAGCAGGTGCATGATCTCTAAGAATGTCCTACCTCATCTTCTCCCACTCTTTCAATGGGACACTTTCGGTTGGCTTTGTGGCAGAATTTTTTTTATTGTCTATCTATCCACTCCTATAACAAGCGTGTTCGACTCTATAGAAAAAAATAGCTAGTTGGTGTCAGTTAACTATCACATCACACCATTGCGCACGATCGCAAACTTCACGTCAGTTTTACACCAAGCTGGCTATTAAAAAAAACGTGTAATAATGCATTTTATTACAATTTATTATTTTATATATTATTTTTAAAGTGTCATCATATCAACCCATTTTCAGAAAAATGTATGACACACTTAGTTATACTTTAAACAACATTATATACATTTTTATGAGGGGGCACCGCATTCCATTTGGGTTGGAGCCGACCCTGGTACCGTGTAATATTTACAGGTAAGGAAAGGTCTTCTACAACTTAATTATGTCATTGACAAGTATGGTTCTTATAAAAACACGCTTTAATTATACATTGGAGAGCTGTTTATACACTTCAACAGGTGAAATGTTTTTGTTAGATTAGTTAGCTACTTGTCATTGCGCCTTTAAAGGGGAAATCAGCAGTTTCTACATCCATCTTTGGACTTTTACATTAATAATATGTACCCATTTATTCTTGAAGATATCACTTATAAATGCCTTATGAGCTTAGTTCAACTGTCATACCCCACCAGAACCACAAATAAAAGTTTGTTTTACTCCAATGTTTGTAAACGAACACTGTATAGCCTCAAGCTATATCATGGATGGTCAGTCCTTGCATCCATAGCTCTGGCTATGAATGTGAGAGTGGGAACATTTCTCCAGCCCCGTCCCTTTTTACCCAAACAAGAACATGGAAGATGCTTTATTGTTTCTACTGCTGATTGCTGCTTGAAGTGCTTTTCATTTCCTTCATATTGTAACCTGCAGTAGGCTCTCTAAGTGAGTGCAGTATAATGACAAGACTGTCTCCTACTACCCTGCTTTTGGTCTTGCTGGCAAAGGATAATTACCTTTCAGTTAGACAAAAAGGCCTGAAGTCTAGGAAACACTTACATACACCCATGTTACAACTTAATATTTCATATATCTTTGTTGTTGTTGTTGTTGTTGTAGGAAGACAGAAATAGAAAGAAATAGTCTGTGTTCAGATACCCTGCATTCAGAAGTGTTCACACTTTCACTTCACCTCACGCATTTAAAACCATTGGATTGGTGCAAGGATAATGGGGAGACATTCCACCACAGCACCAGACCACCGAACGACCCCAGGACAGGTGTTTTCTTTCCTAACAGCACCAGACCACCGAACGACCCCAGGACAGGTGTTTTCTTTCCTAACAGCACCAGACCACCGAACGACCCCAGGCCAGGTGTTTTCATTCCTAACAGCACCAGACCACCGAACGACCCCAGGCCAGGTGTTTTCTTTCCTAACAGCACCAGACCACCGAACGACCCCAGGACAGGTGTTTTCTTTCCTAACAGCACCAGACCACCGAACGACCCCAGGACAGGTGTTTTCTTTCCTAACAGCACCAGACCACCGAACGACCCCAGGCCAGGTGTTTTCATTCCTAACAGCACCAGACCACCGAACGACCCCAGGCCAGGTGTTTTCATTCCTAACAGCACCAGACCACCGAACGACCCCAGGACAGGTGTTTTCTTTCCTAACAGCACCAGACCACCGAACGACCCCAGGCCAGGTGTTTTCATTCCTAACAGCACCAGACCACCGAACGACCCCAGGACAGGTGTTTTCTTTCCTAACAGCACCAGACCACCGAACGACCCCAGGACAGGTGTTTTCTTTCCTAACAGCACCAGACCACTGAACGACCCCAGGACAGGTGTTTTCTTTCCTAACAGCACCAGACCACTGATTAAAATATCTGTTCAACATCAAATTTGACTATAAATGTGTGAAAATTCTTAAAAAAGATATGCTTCTTTTGGGGAATTCAAACCATTTGCTTGTGTTACAAAAGGTTAATGAAATAAAGAGTGTTACTGCTTGACGGTGTCTCTTTGCAATCATTACCACTTCTGGGTTCAAAAGTAAATGACCCCAGTTGGCGCTTCTAAGCTGAAAAAATGTTGGCACTTTTAGGCATAATGATTCTAGGGACAGTCAGTCAGCGGCACCTGCACAGTATCTGTCTGCTAACACACAGATTCAGTATTTCAACTGTATTTTCTATGATGGTAATCCATCTCATCTCTCAGTGACATTTGTATACTTAACCTCTTTTTCTATCTTTCAATGGTCTATAGACGTCTTTACATAGACTATGTCAGGATGCAGGAAGTTACGGGCCCATGTTCATAAGGTGTCTCAGCATAGCAGTGCTGATCTAGGATCAGGACCCCCTGTCTATTAATTCTAATCTTAAAGGCAGCACTCCTACTCTGAGACACTTCATGAATACAGGCTCAGGAACGGGTCATAAACTTGATCATATTAGTGGACAACCATCAAACAAGGTGTTACTGCATGCATCAAAGAACCAAAATCACCTTTTTTTTTTCTTTCTTTGAATATATTTTATTAAAAAAAGGAAACCCAACAATAACTTTTTTTTTTTTTACATAATGATCAAGGATTTTTATTATCGTAGTCTCTTTCATCAGTTTCATATCATTACAGAAGATGTATTATATAGTACAGCGTTGTTCAATGTCTCCTCATTGCTTAATAAGTCATTTCCTTAGGAGTGCTGGTCACATATCTGTACAATATGGTTCATCTTCGTATTTTTTTTTTTCTGTACATTTTTTGTGAAGTCGGTTAAAAAGGCTGTCAGCACTTAAAGAAGCTGTTTGTTTTATTCAGTGTGTTTTCCCACTTTCTCTTAGTCGGTCAAATAAAATATCGTTTTTGTTTTTCCCAGGTAACCACGCTCCCTGGGGGGTCGGGGGTGGAGTTGCACCTGGTCAGGTGATAAATAAGGAAGCTTCAAGGTCTGGACAGGTTAGTGGGTGACTGTCCCCCCCTCTCTCCCAGTACCACCCTCGTCCCTGCCCAGGCATTTGGCACTGCGCACATAAACAAGACTCACAAGATAAACAACAAGCAAAGCTCTTTTTCAAGCCATTATGATGCATACTAACGAGAGAAAAATAGAAGTGTGTGTGGTGTCGCCTTTAAAGCGACAGACCACAGAGGAAGTAGACCTAGATTACGCCCTCCCCTCCTTCGTCTTACATGAGCACCGTGGGAAATCTGGAGTCTTCCTCCGTGTTTTTCTTCATATTTGAAAAAAAAAAAACAAAAAAAAACATAATTTGAAAATAATATATATATATATATATTTTATTTTTTTGACAGGCACCTACAGCTCTATTAAAATGCTACTGCTATTGATAAGGTCTAGCATTGAACACACAAAGCAATTGCAATGAAAGGAAGAAAGTTGTCTTATAATCTATTAAAGATAAGAAGAAGAATCATAATAATAATCATAATAATATATCACAGAATAAATCTTTAAAAGTTATTTTCTTTGTTTGAAATACTATTATAATCTTTTAAATTAATAATATTTTTTTTGTATCATATGTACCTAGGTTTGTGATGGAGATGTTGACTATATCTCAATGTTTTCCAAATCAAGAAAAACTAGCTGTGCCGTTGCATATTACAGAATAGTCAATGATATGTGGACATGCAACGTGAACCACCCATTTGAACCCCCTCTTTCTCTCGACCCCTCTCTCTCTCTCTCTCTCTCTCTCTCTCTCTCGCGCTCTCTCTATGAAGCCATCTCAGCGTCCCCTTTTGATGGCATCATAGCCGGCCGATAACCATGACGTCGACCACCTCTCCCTTGTGCAGCTCAACGTATTGCTCAGTTTTTGGAGGTAACATCAGGAGACCGTTGGCGCTGCGCATGCTCATCAGCCTACTGCTCACCTGGTTTCCTGAGAGCGAGCGAGAGAGAGAGAGAATAAATAAATAATTGCACTTTAGGCCCTCTGCCAGTACCCATTACAACACATGTCCAGGAAGATTAAACCCATGAGAGTCAGGATGACCTCACTACCACAGCATGCAAGGGAGTCAGAGCCTACTACACAGTCTAATCCTACACTGTCTATCCAGGCTGTGTCACATCCGGCCGGGATTGGGAGCACAATTTGCCCAGTGTCGTCCAGGTTTGGCTGGGGTAGGCCGTCGTTGTAAATAAGAATTTGTTCTTAACTGACTTTAAAAAAAATAGTCTAACACTACACTGTCTAATACAACAGTGTCTAATTGTAGTTCTTTATGCAATACAATACTATATGTAATACAAAACAGTGAAAATAGTCACAGCCAGAGGGTTTGTTAGATGGGAGGACTGTATCTTACTGTAGCTTACCTGCCCATGAACAAAGCCAATGTCCAGTCCAATGTCCATTGAGCCTGTGCCTACACACTCCGTATAGTATAGAAGTGTATTGCTCCTTATAGCAGTGCACAATAAAATAGAAAATAAAATAATAGAATGGTATTCCATCAGTACCTGTGCTCTGGGCCCATGGCAGAGGCTCCTGGTGGTGCCATGTCAGAATGCAGCGGTGGTACTCAGGACGAGGGTCCAGCTTCACGTCACATGACAACTACAGGGGACAACCACACAATCAACAGGGCTCATCGTGACATGATGACATCACATCAGGGGGTGTGTCTCTAAAAGGATATACTGTAACTAGTGCGAGAGATTTCTCAAGCCTATGGACCACATGGTCAAGTCATGTGGTCAGACAAAACTCCTGACCCCTACTTTCAGGTAGACGGGCTATTCTGGATTCCTTCTCAAAACGCATTGGACGAGAAAATCCAAGATCCCCTCACCTCTGACCTCTTCCAATGAAGATACATTTAGAGATTAATGGAGTCCTGTGTCTTCGTTCTCACCCTGGCTTTGATGATGGTCGGCCGTGGGTCCAGGATCCCTTGCATCTTCCTCAAGGCGGGGATGACGAAGAGG
The DNA here is from genome assembly GCA_023634145.1 of Thymallus thymallus. NCBI lineage: Eukaryota > Metazoa > Chordata > Actinopteri > Salmoniformes > Salmonidae > Thymallus > Thymallus thymallus. The sequence continues at coordinate 5,873,098 of CM042412.1, forward strand.
TTACATGTCACCACAGCAGACACGGGGTTACCTGGGCCGGGGGGGGGGGGGGGGGGGGGGTGGAGGGCCGACAACAATGTGTTAGAAACCAGTCTGGAAACAAATGGCTGATTTCCTCTTTCTCTTTACTTTACACACTACCTGGGAGGGCAAAGATGAGTTTGCGAGCACCGTCCATGTCCAAAGTGGCGAATGTTGTCGGGAGACTGATATGATAGGAGAAGAAAAGAACCATATGGTCATCAGTGAACAATCCATCCATCCACTGGTACATCCATCCATCCATCCATCCATCCATCCATCCTCCATCCCTCCATCCCTCCATCCCTCCATCCATCCACCTCACCCTGGTTTCATGAAGACTCGTCCAAAGTGGATCTGTGCATGCAGATCAATATCCAGCACCTGCTTCAGATAGTCCTGAAAAAGAGGATCACACATTTTGGAGTCTTCTAAGGTACATATAAACATCAGATGAAAACAGTTATAGTGTATGTGTACCTAAAACCCACTGGGGTGTATTCATCAGGCACCAAACGGGAAAAAAAACTGACTGAAACAGGAAGAGAGTATCTGGATCAGTCCAATAAGAAATTGAAACTCATGAATTTTTTTATTTATTATTATATATATTTTTTTTTACCTGAGCGCCGACCAAGATGGCTGCTTCGCGACTAGCTCTTAGGTGACCAATAAATTTGGTTTGATTTGAATTTTTTTGTTGCATAATGTTTTCTGTTTTGGGCCCTTATAAATACAACCCTGTGCTGTGTGAGCCCACATAGTATTAACTCCACAATGTCATGTATGTATGTAAAATGTACTGTATATCTAACGAAATAGCTAAAAAAACAGAAATGTCAAACACCACAATTCCCAATACCAATAAATAAATATGATTCCATTTCCCCCACTAAGTATTAACACCACACTTCCCCACCCCGACCACAAGGTGCCAGAATAGTGCAATGTCATAACCAATGACCATTCATACTCACTATTTGCTCACATACCTTCTCTCCCATAGACACCCCGCCAGAGGTGATGATGACGTCAGCACGGCTGATGCCCTCGTTTAGGGCGTTCAGCAGGTCGTCTGGGCTGTGGGGCCGATAGACAGAGAACAGTTACCAGTTACCATCACACACCATATATATTGATAAGGAGGAGATGGAGGAAGAGGAGGAGGAGGAAGCTGAGGAAGAGGAGGGGGGTGAGGAAGATGAGGAGGAGAAGGAAGAGGAGGAACAGGAAGAGGAGTGTGAAGTCCTACTTGTCTCCCACGATGCCCAGGTTGATGGTGGGGTATCCGTGCTCCTGGATGGTGGCGAGCAGCGTGGAGCGGTTACTGTCCCTGATCTTTCCTGGGTGGAGGTCGTCCTCAGGGTTTAACAGCTAGAGACAGAAGGGGATGTGTTCATTACGCACCAAACGGAAGAAAACAGACAAACAGGGAGGGACTACCTGGATTTGTCCAATAAGAAACAGTCATTTTCGTTTTCTGTTGCTAAATGTTTTAAAGCCCCATTTATTTATTTCTGGATAACAATTAAGTCACTTACTGTAATAGGTTGCTATTAAAATTGTCAAAAAGAAACAAAAATAGATTTTTAACAGAAAACTTTCTCAAGCAAGAATTTAGATAGAACTGTTTGGGAGTGGTCTGAGGGGAGTGGGGAAGGTCAACAGAGCGGTGCATTATCCACAGTTAGGACTGTGGCGCCGGGATCAATCCACCAGAGTTGAGGAGCTTAAAGGGATGTGGAACCTAAAAACTAGCTGTTATTGATAGAGAGAGGTTTGGAACTCTCTGTCTCACCTCATTGCCTGTGGACATGACGGCCACCACGGGGAACTTCTGCACCTCCACCTCGGTGACCCCTACGGTGGCCAACAGGCCGATCTCAGAGGGGCCCATGTGGGTTCCCTTAGACAGGACACACTCCCCACGCTTGATGTCATGACCTATGGGCCTGGAGGGAGGGGAGACGAGGACGTTTAATAGGAAGGTTAAAGAGAGGGGGTATGTATTCAGAGGAACATCGAAAAACACTTTCACACTTTTACACACACAAACACATGGAAGCAGGCTAGCATGCACGCACATACACACCGGATGTCTTGTCCCGGACGGGCCTGTATGAGGATCCGCACCTCCAGCTCCTCTGTGCCCTGAGAAGAACAAACCAACAAACCTGTTAGGAGCTATTACACAAAACCACCTTCACTACTGTTATCTCCTTCACTACAGTTGTCACCTTCACTACTGTTATCACCTTCACTACTGTTATCACCTTCACTACTGTTATCACCTTCACTACTGTTATCACCTTCACTACTGTTATCACCTTCACTACTGTTATCACCTTCACTACATCCTCCCACCAGCCCTTTCTGGTCACACTTCAAAGTCCCAGGGCCCCATGAACTTGACCCTATACCCTGGAACTAGGCCCTATCTCCCTCGGTAGAAGCAGTAGTAGTTAGGTCCTATTGCATTGTTGCTTCCCTATGGGCCATTCTGTCTCGGACAAGGCTTACCTCCTTGACTTACTTATCCCCCCTGAATATATCTGTGTTATTATCACACCATCCCTCTAGAGACCCTCTTTAGGCCTTCTCCATAGGGCTAAGGGCCAGGGGTCAAAGGTGAGACTTACGTCCTCAGACTCGCGGAGCAGCTCTGTGTCCTCCACCTGCACAACAGCGTCCGCCCCACAGGGGATAGGAGCCCCCGTCGTCACCCTCATCACCTGGCCCGGCATCACTGTGTGGGTGGGCTGCAGGGACAGAGAGAGAAAGAGAGAGACTTGTGTCAAATACTCACACATGCGCACACACATTTCTTTTGCCCGCAACCTCATTTTAATATCAAAAAGGGGTTTGATTAGATAAAACAACTCATGTAAACTTTTTTTTTAACTGAAACTAGGAGAGTCCATTACAAATCAGTCTGACAGTGTTTCAATCTGAAGGAAGTGACTGAAATACATCAGAAATGTTTTGGGAAGTTGAGAAGATCATCAGGCAATCATTTCTTATGATCTTCTGTATAGAAAATAATTTAATGGCTGGTCTTATCCACTCTGTTCTAATGAGTCCTGCACGGCTCGAGGGCATTCTAGAGGAAAACAGAAGACACATACGTGTTCTTATCTTTCATTGATGGGATCCTAATATTTTGTAGCTTAAACTGTTCGAAAAAGATAAAGCCACATTTGTAGGAAGTGTGTAAAGTGTTCTCTTTAACCTGTTCTCCAGCCTGGGACTCTCCGATGATGAAGCGGTCGCCTGGGCCGTCAGCCGCTAAAAAGAAAGACATGTTTTAATGTAATTACATGAGTTTGTGTTTGTATGATTGTGTGTTTCTGAGTGTGTTCACAAGAGTGTGTGTATGTGTGTGTGTGTGTGTGTCATTTAGCTGACTGTGGTTTCAGTGCCTCCTGACTCCTAACATAGGACAGTGCAGTACATTGTGTGTGTGTGTGTAGTGTGTGTACAGTGTGGTAAATTGTGTGTGTGTACAGTGATGTACATTGTGTGTGTGTACAGTGCGGTACATTGTGTAGTGTGTGTGTAGGCTACAGTGCATCACAGTACAGACCTCTTACAGCATAACCATCCTTTACAGATGCAGGGAATGGAGGCAGGTTGTCTTTGGCATAAACCTCCTGAGCCAGGACTCGGCCCATCCCATCTAGAGAGAGAGAGCGAGAGAGAGAAAGGTAGGAGAACGAAGAGAGAGGAAGAGCAGGTAGAGGGAGGGAGAGAGAGCATCTGATTCAGATGAAGATACGGAGAGACATGTGCCGGAGGTGTGTGTGTTAGCGAAAGAGTGTGACACCTCTCATCAGTATCTCTGTGACTCACCACCTGACTAGGCCTGCACATGCTTTCATCTCTTGCACACAATTCCCCACAATAAAAGTATACATGTTGAAAATAGCTGTATCTGTATAAGAATCATACAAATATGCAGATTAGACTGCAGATTAGATTGAAGATTAGACTGCAGATTAGATTGAAGATTAGACTGCAGATTAGATTGAAGATTAGATTGAAGATTAGAAGCAGATTAGACTGCAGATTAGATTAAAGATTAGACTGCAGATTAGATTAAAGATTAGACTGCAGATTAGATTAAAAGATTTGACTGCAGATTAGATGCCACCCTGTGTGGTCGCCTGTTAAGCAGCTCCCATTGTTTGTGCATACATTTTTGTTTTAGTATGGTTTTTTTGCAACAGTTGAACCATAATAGGATTATGGATTATAATTCAGGATTATGGAGTGTGTCGTGGAAAAACTCTTCCCTCTTACTAAAAATAAAAGCACTTCTGTAGAAGCAAGATAGACTTTATTGCAAAAAGACAATGAAGCAGAGTGACCTGCAGGAACCACTGACTTACATCTCTAAATTCATGGCTTTTATACAGTTCTTAAATGTTTATTCATAAGACACATTTAATCCCTCCTGTTGGCTACACCCATTCTATTTTCCTCCACCTTGTTCTCAAAACCCCTGATGTTCTCTCTTGTTTGTTCCTTATTTGGTGACACTAATGGCACAGCCAAACTCTCTTCTTAAAAAAACAGAGCCACCAGCTGGCTCTGCACCATTCCTAAAATAAAACAGAGCCACCTGCTGGCTCTACATCACTTCCCAGCAGGACTTACATGCTTTAACAGTTAACCTAACTATTGCTGTAAGTAGGATTGTATTTGGAGGTGAACAGTTCAACCCAATTGCTCCTGCAAATAGAGTCCTCTGGAGTTGAAGTACAGTTCATCCCAAAGATGACGTTACCCCTCCTAGGATTATGTACTCATGCCAAAGATGACGTTACCCCTCCTAGGATTATGTACTACTGCTTTAACTAAAAATACCTAACACATGCCACTGTTTTACGAAGGTTTTAGCGGTCCTTTTTATCATTGAGGCACATTTAATATTTTTCAGCACCTAACGTTCACGCGGGTCCTCAATTATTTACAACCGAGCCCAGCTCCTGGATTTAGCAAACTCAGCGCTATTGCACCCCAGGGAAAAGTTCAATATTCCGGACGAGTTGAAAAGGCGACAGCGTGGATGCAGGGCAGGTCGAAAGTGTAAGGCAAAGCTGAGTAAGTACAAGCCGACCAGGAATAATACAACTCTGGACTTGTTATATGCTAATGTGAAGGATGCATACAACTCCACTGCACTCCCTCCCCTCGGTAGATCAGATCACAACCTCACCCCACTCTACAGGCCTATGGTCCAACAGCAGAAGGTCCCCGGAGGCGAATGAGGCCCTACAGGACTGCTTTGAAACAACAGACTGGGATGTGCTCTGTGAGGCTCATGGGGAGGACATTGATGGACTTAGACTCTATAACGGACTATATCAATTTTTGTATAGACAACACTGTACCCACCAGGAAGGTATGCTGTTTTCCAAATAATAAACCCTGGGTCACCAGCGACCTGAAGGCCCTGCTGAATGAGAAGAAGAGGGCCTTCAATGAGGGGGACAGGGACAAATTGAAATGCGTCCAGAGGGAGCTGAAGTTGCGAATTGCAAGTGAAGAGAGTGTATAAAGAGAAGATGGAGGACAAGCTGAGGCAGAGCCAGGTGAGAGAGGTGTGGAAGGGTATGAGAAATATCACTGGCTTCAAAAAGTAAAACAGTGGGCAGACGGAGGGGACCCAGGACAGAGCCAATGAGCTGAACCAATTTTTTAACAGGTTCGATACTGGCCCTGTCCACCTCCCCTTCAGCACCCCAGGCCACACACCCTCACGGCTGTCCCACCCCCACTTTTCTCACAACACCTCCGTTGAGACAATCAGCGACCCCCTCCCCACCTCCACCCCCGATCCCTCTGGACTGATCTGCAACACCTCCCTTCCCCCCACCTCTGGACTGATCCTCAACACCCCCCTTCCCCCCACCTCCCCACCTGGGCTGGCTTTCACCACCAACCAAGTGAAGAGAGAGCTGGAGAGACTACATCAGTGGAAAGCGGCGGGACCTGATGGCATCAGCCCAAGGGTTCTTAGGGTCTGCGCTGACCAATTGTGTGGAATACTCCAGCGATCCTTCAACCTTAGCCTGAGCCTGGAAAGGGTCCCTGTGCTGTGGAAAACATCCTGCCTGGTCCCAGTGCCCAAGATGGCGCACCCCACTGTCCTGAATGACTTCAGACCTGTAGCGCTAACAGCCCACATCATGAAGACCCTGGAAAGGTTAGTCCTCGCTCACCTTAGACCCCTGGTGTGTACATCACTGGACCCCTGCAGTTCGCATACCAACGCAACATCGGGGTGGATGATGCAGAAGGCCTACTCTCACCTGGACAACGCAGGTTGCACTGTGAGGGTTATGTTTTTTGGCTTCTCCAGTGCCTTCAACACCATTCAGCCCCTGCTACTGGGTGAGAAGATGAAGAGGATGAAAGTGGAAACCACTTAGTCTCCTGGGTTACGGACTACCTGACCGGTAGGCCACAATTTGTGCAGCTACAGAGCTGTGTGTCAGAACGGGCAGTGAGCAATACAGGGCCCCCCAGGGAACGGTCCTGTTACCCTTCCTGTTCACCTTCTACACCTCGGAATTCAGACATAACTCTGAAACATGCCACCTACAGAAGTTATCATATGACTCCGCAATTGTAGGGTGCATCAGGGGTGGGAAGGAGGAGGAGTACAGGAGCACAATCAATGACTTTGTGGTGTGGTGTGAGCAGAACCACCTTCAGCTCAACATCAGCAAAACAAAGGAGATGGTGGTGGACTTCAGGAGAATCAAGGCCCAACCGACTGCAGTCCCTATACAGGGGATGGATGTGGAAATGGTTGGGTCATACAAGTTCCTGTGAGTCGATATGGACAACAGGCTGGAATGGCCTGGTAACACCGGGGCTTTGTACAAAAAGGGCCAGAGCTGACTCTACTTTCTGAGGAGGCTCGGGTCCTTCAACGTGTACAGTAAACTACTGCATACGTTTTACCAGTCTGTGGTGGGTGGCCAGTGCCATCTTTTTTGAAGTGGTGTGCTGGGGTGCCAACATAAAGGCTGGTGATGCTTCTCTGGTAAATAAGCTGATCAGGAAGGCTAGCTCTATTCAGGGGATTAGCCTTGACACTCTAGAGGAGGTGGTGGAGAGACGGATCCTGGCCAAACTGCTGGCCATCATGGACAACGTCACCCACCCTCTGCATGCCATGGTTATGATGCACAGGAGCACCTTCAGTCACAGACTGATCCCACCACAGTGTGCCAGAGAGCGCTACAGGAGGTCCTTCCTGCCGGCGGCTATTAGACTATTTAATGCCTCACCGGGGTGCCGTGCCGTCTGTAACATAGACCTGGAACTGTTGGGGTGTTAGGACCTAGTTTAACAATTATGCATCCATCCGTTAGTAACTCTGGTCTGTAATCACTCATTCACTCAGGACTTATTCATTCAGCACTCATTCATTCAGGACTGTATATACATATTCATGTACAGTTGTTATATCATATCACGTGCAATATTGTAACTAATTCTCAGGAATGCATATTAGTATCCTGTCAGTTGTATCTTTTTTCATTGCTTTTAGTATATCGAATATGCAATAGGTGCATTTATCTGTAATGAAACCCTGCGCACTAAGGACTGTATTTTAAGGGAATTGTTATTATTACCCTAAATTATATCATACGCACATTTAGCTATTTAAGTATCTCTTCCTGTCATTTACCTGTACAGTTAATGTAACCATGCAAATATTCACATACCTGTACATTTAACTGTATATTTACCTGTACAGTTACTTTAACCATGCAAATATTCACTTACCTGTTCATTTAACCAGACTGTATATTAAGTAAACTATTGTTACCCTCAATTATATCATACACACATTTAGCTATAAGTATTTCTCTGCCATCGACCTGTATAGTATAGTTAACCATGCAAATATTCCTTATTTATCTATATCAACTTGCAACACACACACACACACACACACACACACACACACACACACACACACACACACACACACACACACACACACACACACACACACACACACACACACACACACACACACACACACACACACACACACACACACAAAACCTCCCCTACCCAGACACAAACCCCTCTCCCCAACAGCAGGGGAGCTGTTCCATCTGTTTCCTGTCTAAATATTTAATCCAACACCCCCACCCGCACCCCTCCATCCCTCCATTCTCTCACCCCCATCATGAAACAGACTCTCTCAAAACAAAATGAAACATCGCTATACAAGGGAAAAATAGAGGAGAGAGAGAGACAGAGAGAGAGAGACGGAGAGAGAGAAAGAGAGAGAGAGAGAGAGACGGAGAGAGAGAAAGAGAGAGAGAGAGAGAGAGACAAAGATAGAGAGCGAGAAAGAGACAGAGAGAGAGCGAGAGAGAGAGAGAGAGAGAGAGAGAAAAAGAGAGAGAGTCTTCTAAGTGTAATGTTTACTGTTAATTGTATTGTTTACTATCTTCTTAATTTGCTTTGGCATTGTTAACATATGTTTCCCATGTTAATAAAGCCCTTACATTGAAATGAATTGAGATGATCTGGTGCTTCTGTCACCAACCAAGGAGGGCCTACAGCAGCACCTAGATCTTCTGCACATATGCTGCCAGACCTGGGCCCTGACAGTAAATCTCAGCAAGACCAAAATAATGGTGTTCCAAAAAAGGTCCAGTTGCCAGGACCGCAACTACAAATTCCATCTAGACACAGTTGCCCTAGAGCACACAAAAAACTAATTCTGCAAAAATATCCTTTGTGTACAATATAAAACACCAAATAATGCATGTAGAGCAGAATTAGGCCGATACCCGCTAATTATCAAAATCCAGAAGAAGATGCGTTAAATTCTACAACCACCTCAAAGGAAGCAATTCCCAAACATTCCATAACAAAGCCATCACCTACAGAGAGATGAACCTGGAGAAGAGTCCCCTAAGCAAGCTGTTCCTGGGGCTTTGTTCACAAACACAAACAGATCCCACAGAGCCCCAGGACAACAACACATTTAGACCCAACCAAATCATGAGAAAACAAAAGATAATTACCTGACACATTGGAAAGAATTTACAAAAAAACAGAGCAAACTAGAATGCTATTTGGCCCTAAACAGAGAGTACACAGTGGCAGAATACCTTAAGGAAATTTTGACTATGTACAGACACAGCGAGCATAGCCTTGCTATTGAGAAAGGCCGCCGTAGGCAGACCTGGCTGTCAAGAGAAGACAGGCATGTGCACACTGCCCACAAAATGAGGTGGAAACAGAGCTGCACTTCTTAACTTCAGACTACACTGCCCACAAAATGAGGTGGAAACAGAGCTGCACTTCCTAACTTCAGACTACACTGCCCACAAAATGAGATGGAATGTTTACTGTTAATGTTTTATTGTTTATTATGTATTTGACTTGCTTTGGCAATGTAAACATGTTTCCCATGCCAATAAACCCCCTTAAATTGAAATTGAAAATAGAGAGAGAGAGAGAGTGGGAGACAGAGACACAGATACAGAGAGAGAGAGAGAGAGAGAGAGAGGGAGAGAGAGCCACATAGAGATAGAGAGACAGAGAGAGACAGAGAGAGAGAGAGAGAGAGAGAGAGAGACAGAGAGAGTTGGTGTTGGGGGAAAAACATAAGACATTATAAAATCCATGTACACAAACACACAAATTTCTTCCCACAGGGCCGTTGGGTGAGACAAGGATGCAGCTTAAGCCCCACCCTCTTCAACATACTGTATATATCAACGAATTGGCAAGGGCACTCGAACAGTCTGCAGGACCCGGCCTCACCCTACTAGAATCTGTAGTCAAATGTCTAATATTTGCTGATGATCTGGTGCTTCTGTCACCAACCAAGGAGGGGCTACAGCAACACCTAGATCTTCTGCACATATTCTGCCAGACCTGGGCCCTGACAGTAAATCTCAGTAAGACCAAAAAATTGGTGTTCCAAAAAAGGTCCAGTTGCCAGGACCACAACTACAAATTCCATCTAGACACAGTTGCCCTAGAGCACACAAGAAACAAATTCTGCAAAAATATCCTTTGTGTACAATATAGAACACCAAATAATGCATGTAGAGCAGAATTAGGCCGATACCCGCTAATTATCAAAATCCAGAAGAAGATTCTACAACCACCTAAAAGGAAGCAATTCCTGTCCAAGCCCAGGCCCTGCCCCCTGGTCCTGTCTAAGCCCTGCCCCCTGGTCCTGTCTAAGCCCTGCCCCCTGGCCCTGTCCAAGTTCTGCCCCCTGGTCCTGTCCAAGCCCTGCCCCCTGGCCCTGTCCAAGCCCTGCCCCCTGGCCCTGTCCAAGCCCTGCCCCCTGGTCCTGTCCAAGCCCTGCCCCCTGGCCCTGTCCAAGCCCTGCCCCCTGGCCCTGTCCAAGCCCTGTCCCCTGGTCCTGTCCAAGCCCTGGTCCTGTCCAAGCCCTGGTCCTGTCCAAGCCCTGCCCCCTGGTCCTGTCCAAGCCCTGCCCCCTGGTCCTGTCCAAGCCCTGCCCCCTGGTCTTGTCCAAGCCCTGGTCCTGTCCAAGCCCTGGTCCTGTCCAAGCTCTGTGTATCCACCACTAGAATGATTTGTATTTGTATTTTTATTTATTAGAAATACCCAGCAGCTACTCTTCCTGGGGTCCAAAGACATTAAGGCACTTACATCACACATAAAACAAAAGTTAAAACAGTACATCATAACATTATTACACCATTACATATCTACAATACAAAATGTATAATAACACCATACAACAATATCACAATGTACGTGTGTATTAAGTGTGTGCTCTAGCATGCGTATGCATGTGTCTGTACCTTTGTGTGTGTCTCTTCACAGTCCCCGTTGTTCCATAAGGTGTATTTTTACCTGTTTTTTTTGCATTAGTTACCTGATGTGGAATAGAGTTCCATGTAGTCATGGCTCTATGTAATACTGTGCGCCTCCCATAGTCTGTTCTGGACTTGGGGACTGTGAAGAGACCTCTGGTGGCATGTCTTGTGGGGTATGCATGGGTGTCTGAGCTGTGTGCAAGTATCTTAAACAGACAGCTCGGTACCTTCATCTTGTCAACACCTCTTACAAAACAAGTAATAATGAAGTCAATCTCTTTTCCACTTTGAGCCATGAGAGATTGACATCTCTCATGTTAGCTCACCATGTACTTTTAAGGGCCAGCTGTGCTGCCCTGTTCTGAGCCAACTGCAATTTTCAGTCCCTCTTTGTGGCACCTGACCACACGACTGAACGGTAGTCCAGGTGCAACAAAACCAGGTCCTGTAGGACCTGCCTTGTCGATAGTGTTGTTAAAAAGGTAGAGCAGTGCTTAATTATGGACAGACTTCTTCCCATCTTAGCTACTGTTGTATCAATAAGTTTTGACCATGACAGTTAACAATCCAGGGTTACTCCAAGCAGTTTAGTCACCTCAACTTCCACATTATTCATTACGAGATGTACAGTTGAAGTCTGTTTGCATACACTTAGTTTGAAGTCATTAAAACTCATTTTTCAACCACTCCACAGATTTCATGTTAACAAACTATAGTTTTGGCAAGTTGGTTAAGGCATCTACTTTGTGCATGACACAAGTAATTCTTCAAACAATTATTTACAGACTGATTATTTCACTTATAATTCACTATATCACAATTCCAGTGGGTCAGAAGTTGACTGTGCCTTTAAACAGCTTGGGAAATTCCTGAAAATGATGTCATGGCTTTAGAAGCTTCTGATAGGCTAATAGACATAATTTGAGTCAATTGGAGATGTACCTGTTGATGTATTTCAAGGCCTACCTTCAAACTCAGTGCCTCTTTGTTCGACATCATGGGAAAATGAAAAGAAATCAGCCAAGACCTCAGACATTTTTTTTAGACCTCCTGGTTCATCCTTGGGATTTCCAAATACCTGAAGGTACCACGTTCGTCTGTATAAACAATAGTACGAAAGTATAAACACCAAGGGACCACGCAGCCGTCATACCGCACAGGAAGGAGATGCGTTCTGTCTCCTAGAGATTAACAAATCAATCCCAGAACAACAGCAAAGGACCTTGTGAAGATGCTGGAGCAAACAGGTACAAAAGTATGTATATCCACAGTAAAGTGAGTCCTATATCGACATAACCTGAAAGGCCGCTCAGCAAGGAAAAAGCCACTGCTCCAAAACCGCCATAAAAAAGCCAGACTACGGTTTGCAACTGCACATGGGGACAAAGATCATACTTTTTGGAGAAATGTCCTCTGGTCTGATGAAACCAGAGGACATTTATGACCATCGTTATGTTTGGAGGAAAAAGGGAGAGGCTTGCAAGCCGATGAACACCATCCCAACCGTGAAGCACGGGGGTGGCAGCATCATGTTGTGGGGGTGCTTTGCTGCAGGAGGGACTTGTACACTTCACAAAATAGATGGCATCATGAGGAAGTAAAATTATCTGGATATATTGAAGCAACATCTCAAGACATCAGTCAGGAAATTAAAGCTTGGTCACAAATGACCCCAAGCATACTTCCAAAGTTGTGGCAAAATTGTTTAAGGACAACAAAGTCAAGGTATTGGAGTGGCCATCACAAAGCCCTGACCTCAATCCTATAGAACATTTGTGGGCAGAACTGAAAAAGCGTGTGCGAGCAAGGAGACCTACAAACCTGACTCAGTTACACCAGTTCTGTCAGGAGGAATGGGCCAAAATTCACCCAACTTATTGTGGGAAGCTTGTGGAAGGCTACCCGAAACGTTTGACCCAAGTAAACAATTTAAAGGCAATGCTACTAAATACTAATTGAGTTTATGTAAACTTCTGACCCACTGGGAATGTGATGAAAGAAATAAAAGCTGAAAGAAATCATTATCTCTACTATTATTCTGACATTTCACATTCTTAAAATAAAGTGGTGATCCTAACTGACCTAAGACAGAGAATTTTTACATGGATTAAATGTCAGGAATTGTGAAAAACTGAGTTTAAATGTATTTGGCTAAGGTGTATGTAAACTTCCGACTTCAACTGTAGTTGAGGTTTAGGGTTTAGTGAATGATTTGTCCCAAATACAATGCTTTTAGTTTAGAAAATATTTAGGACTAACTGATTCCTTGTTACCCATTCCAAAACAGTCATTTCAGTTGCTGTAGTAGCTGACGTGTATAGTGTTGAGTCATCCTCATACATAGACACACTGGCTTTACTTAGAGCCAGCGGCATGTCGTTAGTAAAGATTGAAAAAGTAAGGGGCCTAAACAGCTGCCCTGGGGAATGCCTGATTCTACCTGGATTATGTTGGAGAGGCTTCCATTAAAGAACACCCTCTGTGTTCTGTTAGATAAGTAACTCTTTATCCACAATATAGCAGGGGGTGTAAAGCCATAACACATATGTTTTTCCAGTAGCAGACTATGATCGATAATGTGACACAGCCAGGGGGGAGACCACGGCCCTAAGATCCTCTGACTAAGGCCCTGAGGCTAGTGCCAAGGAAGAGCTAAGCTAGGGGGACAGTCATGCTCCATCACCAGTATGTGTGTGTGTGTGTGCGCGTGCGTGCGCACGCTTGGACTCTGAGTGTGTGTGGGTGCTTCTTTGAACTCTTCTGAATGCACGTGTGTGTGCATGCACGTGTGTGTGCATGCACGTGTGTGTGTGTGTGTGTGTGTGGGCTAACTCGATATTCAGGATGTGTGTGTCTGTGACATCGAAGCCTGCAGTCAGAGTCAGTGAGGTGAGTGACTCTGGGTTAGTTACAGTTTAAACACTGTCATGTGTAGTTCATTCTGTCAGTGTGGAGGTTGAGCCTGACAAGGTGCTACAGGTCTGTCCCGTGGTATTGACATCCTATTGAACACACACACACACACACACACACACACACACACACACACACACACACACACACACACACACACACACACACACACACACACACACACACACACACACAGTTTCTCTCTGTCTTTCGTTCTCTCACACATCAATAGTTGATGTGTTCAGTAAGGTGATATAAACAGTAATCTATACTATATGCATGTGTGACGTCTGTGTGTTACAGTATATAGTTGACCTCACCTCTGTAGTTGTGTGTGTACAGTGTGTGTGTGTACAGTGTGTGTACAGTGTTTGTGTGTCTGTGTGTACAGTGTGTGTGTGTGTGTGTGTGAGTGTCCTGACCTCTAATCTATGTGTGTGTGTGTCTGTGTGTACAGTGTGTGTGTGTGTGTGTGTGTGTGTACAGTGTGTGTGATTGAGTGTGTCCTGACCTCTAATGTATGTATGTGTGTGTGTGTGTGTGTGTGTGTGTGTGTGTGTGTGTGTGTGTGTGTGTGTGTGTGTGTGTGTGTGTGTGTGTGTCTGCATACCCCTCCTCACCTCTGTAGTTGATGATCTCAGTCCCCAGGACAGCGGTCATCTCCAGCACAGTGATGAAGGCCTTGTCCATGGAGGTGAGGGGGAATGGGGACATGCGGTGTCTCCGGGCCACCTTGGTGATGTCCACCGCACTGTGACCTGATGGGACAGGACAGAGAGAGAGAGAGACAGGACAGAGAGAGAGAGAGAGACAGGACCGAGAGAGAGCGAGAGAGAGACAGGACAGAGAGAGACAGGACAGGACAGAGAGAGAGAGAGAGACAGGACGGAGAGAGAGAGAGAGAGAGACAGGACAGAGAGAGAGAGAGAGTGAGAGAGAGAGAGAGAGAGAGAGAGAGAGAGAGACAGAAACAGAGAGACAGGACAGAGAGTGAGACAGGACAGAGAGAGAGACAGGACAGAGAGCCAGAGAGAGAGAGACAGAACAGAGAGAGAGAGAGAGAGAGAGAGACAGGACAGAGAGAGAGACAGAAACAGGACAGAGAGAGAGAGATAGGACAGAGAGACAGGACAGAGAGTGAGACAGGACAGAGAGAGAGACAGGACAGAGAGCCAGAGAGAGAGAGAGACAGGACAGAGAGCGAGAGAGAGAGACAGGACAGAGAGCGAGAGAGAGAGAGACAGGACAGAGAGTGAGAGAAAGAGAGAGAGAGAGAGAGAGAGAGAGAGACAGGACAGAGAGAGAAAGAGAGACAGGACAGAGAGAGAGAGAAAGAGAGAGAGAGACAGGACAGAGAGCGAGAGAGAAAGAGAGACAGGACAGAGAGAGAGAGAAAGAGAGAGAGAGAGACAGGACAGAGAGAGAGAGAGAGAGAGAGAGAGAGAGAGAGAGAGAGAGAGAGAGAGAGAGAGAGAGACAGAAACAGAGAGACAGGACAGAGAGTGAGACAGGACAGAGAGAGAGACAGGACAGAGAGCCAGAGAGAGAGAGACAGAACAGAGAGAGAGAGAGAGAGAGAGAGACAGGACAGAGAGAGAGACAGAAACAGGACAGAGAGAGAGAGATAGGACAGAGAGTGAGACAGGACAGAGAGAGAGACAGGACAGAGAGCCAGAGAGAGAGAGAGACAGGACAGAGAGCGAGAGAGAGAGACAGGACAGAGAGCGAGAGAGAGAGAGACAGGACAGAGAGTGAGAGAAAGAGAGAGAGAGAGAGAGAGAGAGACAGGACAGAGAGAGAAAGAGAGACAGGACAGAGAGAGAGAGAAAGAGAGAGAGAGACAGGACAGAGAGCGAGAGAGAAAGAGAGACAGGACAGAGAGAGAGAGAAAGAGAGAGAGAGAGACAGGACAGAGAGAGAGAGAGAGAGAGAGAGAGAGAGAGAGAGAGAGAGAGAGAGAGAGAGAGAGAGAGAGAGAGAGAGAGAGAGAGAGAGAGAGAGAGAGAGAGAGAGAGAGACAGGACAGAGAGAGAGAGAGACAGGACAGAGAGAGACAGGACAGAGAGAGACAGGACAGAGAGAGAGACAGGACAGAGCGAGAGAGGACACAGAGAGAGAGAGACAGGCCAGAGCGAGAGAACAGAGAGAGACAGGGCAGAGCGAGAGAGACAGGACAGAGCGAGAGAGACAGGACAGAGCGAGAGAGAGACAGGACAGAGCGAGAGAGACAGGACAGAGCGAGAGAGAGACAGGACAGAGCGAGAGAGACAGGACAGAGCGAGAGCGAGAGAGAGAGCGAGAGAGAGAGAGAGAACACAGCGAAAGGGTCTTACACAGAGAGTCACATACATATGTACCAAAACATGAGACACACATTCATATAAGTAGGCAGGCACACACACACACGCATAATTTCAGCGATCTTGTTGTTTTAGTAACAGCAGCGGAATAATTATAAAAGGTAAGCGGAAGAACAAAGCAAGGTGTAACTAATGTGTAATCTCTCTCATGCTCTGTCTCTGCCTCGCAGCACAGAGAAGTGAAAGAAGCTCCTTGACCCAGTTCCTTTAAACGTATGCTTCCATGTTTCACATTCCTTAACATGAGCCTTACTCAGTCCTTTAAACGTATGCTTCCATGTTTCACATTCCTTAACATGAGCCTTACTCAGTCCTTTAAACGTATGCTTCCATGTTTCACATTCCTTAACATGAGCCTTACTCAGTCCTTTAAACGTATGCTTCCATGTTTCACATTCCTTAACATGAGCCTTACTCAGTCCTTCGCACAACATCACGTATGCACACACACAAACATACACTCACACACATGATTGTCTTTCTACATTAGACGCTGTAAGTCACCTCTTAAGGACGTGTGGTAGAGTACTTACTTGATCTTAGGATATTTTCTTTGCTGCTGCATCGTGACTGCACCTGGAAAAAGAGAGAGGGAGCGAGAGAGAGAGAGAGAGAGAGAGAGAGAGAAAGAGAAGAGAGAGGGTGAGAGAGAGAGAGAGAGACAGACAGACAGAGATAGAGAGAGAGACAGAGATAAGGTGTGATAGAAAGAGAGAGACACAGACAGACAGAGAGAGAAGCAGACAGAGAGAGAGAGAGACATAGTATAAGGTTTTTAAAAAGACCAGGTTTCGATATGTTTGAAAGATGAGGTGTTTTCACAACAGTCAAAAAGCGACAGAGAAAGAGTGACACTACACTAGTCATGTTACAGTGATAGCGGCTGGATTTATTTAACTCAGATAAAATAGATTAAATTCACAGATATAGCTGGATTTATTTAACTGAGCTAAAATAGATTAGTTAATTTCATGGATAGATATAGTGGACAAAGGCAGCAACATCCATATTGATTAAACATTGATAATAATAACAGATATATTAACAGCAATAATAGCTATAACAGTACATGTGCAGTATTGACAGTGTGGTGCAGGAGGGCAAAACCCTCACACACTCTCTGTGAATATGTGTGTGTGTGTGTTGAGGTGGGAGGGTGTGGGTGTGGGCCTTAAGATCAGTTTTAGTTCAGATGTTCTCTCTGTCAGTCTGTCTGTCTCTATTCCTTTCGGTCTCTATTCCTGTCTGTCTGTCTACCTGTCTGTCTGTCTATCGGTCTACCTAGCTACCTGTCTATCGGTCTACCTGGCTACCTGTCTGTCTATCTGTCTACCTGGCTACCTGTCTGTCTACCTGGCTACCTGTCTGTCTACCTGGCTACCTGTCTGTCTACCTGGCTACCTGTCTGTCTATGTGTCTACCTGGCTACCTGTCTGTCTATGTGTCTACCTGGCTACCTGTCTGTCTGTCTGTCTGTCTGTATACCTACCTACCTGTCTGTCTTTCCATCTGTCTGTCTGTCCGTCCATCTATTTGTGTCTGTCTACATACCTGTCTGTCTGTCTGTCTGTCTACATACCTGTCTGTATGTATGTCTACATACCTGTCTGTCTGTCTGTCTACATACCTGTCTGTCTGTCTGTCTGTCTGTCTACATACCTGTCTGTCTGTCTGTCTGTCTACATACCTGTCTGTCTGTCTACATACCTGTCTGTCTGTCTACATACCTGTCTGTCTGTCTGTCTGTCTGTCTACATACCTGTCTGTCTGTCTACATACCTGTCTGTCTGTCTGTCTGTCTACATACCTGTCTGTCTACATACCTGTCTGTCTACATACCTGTCTGTCTGTCTGTCTGTCTGTCTGTCTGTCTGTCTGTCTGTCTGTCTGTCTGTCTGTCTGTCTGTCTGTCTGTCTGTCTGTCTGTATACCTGTCTGTCTGTCTGTCTGTCTGTCTGTCTGTCTGTCTGTCTGTCTGTCTGTCTGTCTGTCTGTCTGTCTACATACCTGTCTGTCTGTCTCTCTGTCTGTCTGTATTACCTGCTCCACTTACTATGTGGCTTTGCAACATATGCCCAATGGGGCCTGAGTGACCCTCCCTGCCTCCTCCCAATACCCTGGTGATGACCCCTGACCCCAGACTGCCCTGGCCATTGGAGAGTGATGCATGGATATGCATGGAGAACTACACACACACTAGAACTACTGCAACAACGCTGGGTACCACACAGCTAGAGATGGGGAGAGAGGGAGAGGGGGATGCAGTGAAGGAAGGAGGTATGGTGGGAGGCATAGCATGGTCCCCCAGCCCAGAGAAAAGCAAAACGACCAGACAAAACTGCAGCTAAACTAGTGAACTGAGAGAAAAAGAGAGAGATATAACTAAAAAAAGAGAAAGACAGAGTGCAGATTGATGACATCTACAGACATCCAGCAACACTAGACACAGCTACTTAAAGCTAGCATGTTAGAGAGAGAGCGAGTAAGCGAGAGAAAGAGAGAGAGAGAGAGAGAAAGAGAGCGAGAGAGCGAGAGATACAGAGAGAAAGCCGGAAACGTAGGGCAGCAGCTCCTCAGTGACGGGGGGTGGGATAGTTACTCGAGAGCTGAAGGTCCTATGGTTCCTGCGATCATCTTTAAGCCCCTCCAACCTACACTGGAGCTAGTAGGAGATAAAGCATCATCACAGGCATCAGTGAACATCAAATCCCAGGATGCATCAGTACTATGTACCACAACACAACAGAGACAACGAGGGAGACACGAGTAACAACAATCAACAGCTAGCAGAAGGGAGAAGGGATAGGGGGGAAAGTGAGAGAGAGAGAGAGAGAGAGAGAGGTAGAGAGAGAGAGAGAGAGAGCGAGAGAGAGAGAGAGAGAGAGAGAGAGAGAGAGAGGTAGAGAGAGAGAGGTGAGACAAAAGAGGAGAAGAAATGACGGTTTGGGGAAGAAAGAGAGGTAAAGAGAGATAGAAGCGAGGTAGAGAAAGAGAGAGAGAGGAGGGGAGGGGAGAGGAGGTACTAAGGCTACAACAAGACAGTGAGATCAACTTGCAGAATAAATAGACAGCAGAAATGAAGACTAACAATCAACAAGACAACTAGATTGTAAGATTCAGCACATTACAGCTGGGCCTTTCTCTGACAGGATTTCATGAACATTACAGCTGGGCCTTTCTCTGACAGGATTTCATTAACATTACAGCTGGGCCTTTCTCTGACAGGATTTCATTAACATTACAGCTGGGCCTTTCTCTGACAGGATTTCATGAACATTACAGCTGGGCCTTTCTCTGACAGGATTTCAGTACAACTTACCATTTTGATGTTTAATGTGGACTTTTACACAAACTACACAAACATGACCTTATAAAGTATCTAAGAATGTTTTACACAACAACAAAAAAAAACCATTGTGTTTCTCTAATTAAATCTACAGTATCTAGTCAGTCTGTAAGGGAACCATTTCAAAAGTCAACCTTAAACAGTAAATCTGTTCCCATTCTTTAGACTTGTTAACACCTCTGTCAGTAATGCTAGTGGAATTCTACCAACTGGAAGGGGGATTAGGTCAGTGATCAGGCTAACCGCTCCTTAACGTTCCTGTAATATTTTGGTGTAACCGTATGAGAACGGTGGAGGGTGCTGCTACCGGACAGAGGGTGAGACTCATCAACACAGGTAGAAAGAGAACAAATAGAACTTCAATGAGACAAGTGCTGAAGTAACTTCCAAAAGAGATATACCACCAGAAAGCCATGGAAAGAGAGAGAGAGAGAGAGCGAGAGAGAGAGCGAGAGAGAGAGAGAGAGAGAGAGAGACAGCGAGACACAGAGAGAGACAGAAAGACAGTGAAAGAGAGAGAGAGAGACAGAGAGAGAGAGCGAGAGACAGAGAAAGAGAGAGAGACAGAAAGCCATGGAAAGAGAGAGAGAGAGCGAGAGAGAGACACAGAGAGAGAGAGCCAGAGAGACAGTGAAAGAGAGAGAGAGAGAAAGATAGAGAGACTGAGAGAGACACAGAGACACAGAGAGAGAGAGAGAGAGACACAGAGAGAGGGAGAGAGAGAGAGACAGAGAAAGAGAGAGAGACACAGAGAGAGACAGAGAGAGAGCGAGAGAGAGACACAGAGAGAGAGAGAGCGCGAGAGAGAGAGAGAGAATAGGTGAGATGAGAGTGAACGGGTGAGAGAGTGAGAGTAAGCGGGTAAAGGGTGAGAGTGAGGGGTGAGGGTTGGAGAGACTGAGCAGGAGAGTGAGATGGTGAGAGAGGAGGCAGAAGAAAACTGAGAAATAGAAGTGTATACATGATGTGAGGGATGCAAAATATAACACAAACACGTAGACAGACTTTCTTGTACAGATTTCACATAATTCAAACAGTTTGTGCACACACACGACAACATTCACAGTACTTAGACACACAACAACACTCAAACAACACTCACAGTACTTAGTCACACACGACAACACTCACAGTACTTAGACACACGACAACACTCACAGTACTTAGACACACGACAACACTCACAGTACTTAGTCACACACGACAACACTCACAGTACTTAGTCACACACGACAACACTCACAGTACTTAGACACACGACAACACTCACAGTACTTAGTCACACACGACAACACTCACAGTACTTAGACACACACCACTCACAGTACTTAAAGACACACACTACAACACTCACAGTACTTAAAGACAGACACTGCAACACTCACAGTACTTGAAGACACACACTACAACACTCACAGTACTTAAAGACAGACACTGCAACACTCACATTACTTAAAGACAGACACTGCAACACTCACAGTACTTAAAGACAGACACTACAACACTCACAGTACTTAAAGACAGACATACTGTACATGTAAACACACACACTGCAGAAAAACGGCTGAATATGAGTCTATTCCCTCTAATTCAAAAGAAGGATTACTAAAAGTATATTTGAGGCACGCTGCACTGTAGTGATACTTGTACCATGAGTGTATGTGTGTGTAGGTGTGTGTATGTATGTGTACAGTGCATTCAGAAAGTATTCAGACAACTTCCCCTTTTCCATATTTTGTTACGTTACAGCCTATTCAGACCCTTTGAGACTCAAAATTTAGCATCCTGTTTCAATTGATCATCCTTGAGATGTTTATACAACTTGATTGGAGTCAACTTGTGGTAAATTCAATTGATTGGACATGATTTGGAAAGGCACACACCTGTCTATATGAGGTCCCACAGTTGACATGGAGTAAAAGGAATCGCCCGTAGAGCTCCGAGACAGGATTGTGTCGAGGCACAGATCTTGGGAAGGGTAACAAAACATTTCTGCAGCATTGAAGGTCCCCAAGAACACAGTGGCCTTCATCATTCTTAAATGGAACAAGTTTGGAACCACCAAGACTCTTCCTAGAGCTGGCCGCCCGGCGTGATGGTGGCAGCATCATACTGTGGGGATGTTTTTCAGCGGCAGGGACTGGGAGACTAGGATCGAGGGAAAGATAAACGGAGCACAAAGTACAGAGCGATCCTTGATGAAATCTTGCTCCAGAGCGCTCAGGACCTCAGACTGGGGCGAAAGTTCACCTTCCAACAGAACAACGACCCAAAGCACACAGCCAAGACAACGCAGGAGTGGCTTCAGGACAAGTCTCTGAATGTCCTTGAGTGGCCCAAGTCCAAGCCTGGACTTGAACCCAATCTAATATCTCTGGAGAGGACCTGAAAATAGCTGTGCAGCAACGGTCCCCATCCAACCTGACAGAGCTTGAAAGGATCTGCAGAGAAGAATGGGAGAAACTCCCCAAATACAGGTGTGCCAAGCTTGTAGGATCATACCCAAGAAGGTGCCAAAGGTGCTTCAACAAAGTACTGAGTAAAGTGTCTGAATACTTATGTAAAGATTTTTTTTAGTTAGTTGGTTAGTCATTGTGGAGTATTGTGTAGATTGATGAGGAGAAAAAACTATTTAATCCATTTTAGAATAAAGCTGTAACGTACATTTTTGGGGAAAAAGTCAAGGGGTCTGAATACTTTCTAAATGCACTGTATGTGTGTGTAGGTGTGTGTAGGTGCTTCGTTTGTGTGTGTGTGTCTGTGTGAGTGTGTGCGTGTGTGTAGTCAGAGCTGATTGAAGTGTGTGTTCGGATGGGTGCGTTGAGTAACTGTGTGTGGATATGTGTGTGTCTGTGTCCATGTGAGTGAGCTAAGGGACTGTGTGTGTGTGTGTGTGTGTGTGTGTGTGTGTGTGTGTGTGTGTGTGTGTGTGTGTGTGTGTGTGTGAATATACAGTATGTGTGTAGCAGAGCTCTCAGGCCCTGCAGCAATTTCTTTGCAAAGGGCTCGACCCTATTACAGAGTGCCAGGAATACACACACACACACACACACCTGCCAACAACTCTAATCACTTTACACGCCAACCTGATAGTCGCCGTGGAAACAGCCTAAAATGGCCTGACGACGGGTTGTCATGACAATCGGCCACGGAGATCAATGGCGGAGGGGTGCGGTGACGTGGGGAGGGGTGGGAGGAATAGCAAGTGGCGAGTGCAGAGGCCGGGTCAGGGAGAAAGGTCTCGGAGTGGGGGGGGGGGGGGGGGGACAAATCAATGGACCAGTAACAGACGAGGTTTAGAATCGGCTTGTGGGGACGAGAGGACTGTTTTTGTGTTACTGTGCTGAGCTCAGCAGAAAAACAAAGGCGCTGTAAGACAAGGGGAGGGGAGGAGAGGAGAGGAGAGGAGAGGAGAGGAGAGGAGAGGAGAGGAGAGGAGAGGAGAGGAGAGGAGAGGAGAGGAGAGGAGAGGAGAGGAGAGGAGAGGAGAGGAGAGGAGAGGGCTGTGACATGGGGCAGGGAGAGGAGGAGAGGAGAGAAGGAGAAAGGAGAGGGGAGTTGTGGAGAGGGGAGGGGAGGGGAGGAGAGGGAGTTGAGGAGAGGGGAGGGGAGGGAGAAAGAGGGGAGGGAGAAAGAGGGGAGGGAGAGAGGGGAGATAAAGAGAGAGAGAGAGAGAGAGAGGGGAGGGAGGCAGGGAGGGGAGAGAGAGGGGCAGAGAAAGAAGGAAGAGATGCCCCTGGGTTGCTCAAACTACTGTGGCTCACAGACACACACACACAGCTATTCTCTGGTACAAGGACATTCATGTGCACATCTTCTCATAGACATGAACCAAAATACATACATAGACAACAACAATGCTAAAATAAATAATCCCCTCCCCAGCTCCCAACACACACACACACACACACCACGACTAGATGGGTAATGAATGAGAGAGAATGAATGGTGGTGGAGTTCTAGAGAGGCATGGGAGGAATGTACTGTACACTATCTCCAACCCTACTGTACTGAACACTATCCTATCTCCAACCCTACTGTACTGAACACTATCCTATCTCCAACCCTACTGTACTGAACACTATCCTATCTCCAACCCTACTGTACTGAACACTATCCTATCTCCAACCCTACTGTACTGAACACTATCCTATCTCCAACCCTACTGTACTGAACACTATCCTATCTCCAACCCTACTGTACTGAACACTATCCTATCTCCAACCCTACTGTACTGAACACTATCCTATCTCCAACCCTACTGTACTGAACACTATCCTATCTCCAACCCTACTGTACTGAACACTATCCTATCTCCAACCCTACTGTACTGAACACTATCCTATCTCCAACCCTACTGTACTGAACACTATCCTATCTCCAACCCTACTGTACTGAACACTATCCTATCTCCAACCCTACTGTACTGAACACTATCCTATCTCCAACCCTACTGTACTGAACACTATCCTATCTCCAACCCTACTGTACTGAACACTATCCTATCCCCAACCCTACTGTACTGAATACTATCCTATCCCCAACCCTACTGTACTGAATACTATCCTATCTCCAACCCTACTGTACAGTACTATACTATATGAGCTTTGCTATGGATGGACACACTCTGTTAAAATGCCTGATGAGAGATAGGTGTTGGTATGAACAGAAGAAGCCAAATTGCCTATCAAGACTACACTACCCATACTACTCTGGGAGCCAAATTGCCTAGCAAGACTACACTACCCATACTACTCGGTGAGCCAAATTGCCTAGCAAGACTACACTACCAATACTACTCTGTGAGCCAAATTGCCTAGCAAGACTACACTACCCATACTACTCGGTGAGCCAAATCCCTACTATAACCTTTTCATAGTGTGTGATTCCATCTCCCCATATATTCTATGTTTCCTTCATGCCTCTCCTAATGTATATCCTCCCTCTCTTTTCCACAGTCTATCTTTCCTGTAGATGAGCTCGCTCCAGTACTTCCTGACCCCACAGTGGAGCCGCAGAGAGCAGTCTTCTTGAGATGGTGAGCACTCTGTGGGCTATGGACCCTGGCCCCCTTCTCTCTGGATGTCTGACCTGACAGGTGTCTCTAACTGGATTCTCTGAGGCCCTAGGGCTGTGTGGTGACTGTAGCTGTGTCTATGGTGGGGAGTAGGGCCCGCATGCCGGTATGGGGGAGGGTAGATAGAAGGTAAGGGGGGTTTACCTGGTCCAAGGTAGAATACCTTGGCTTGAGCGTGATGACCTCATCAAGGTGAGCCCTGAACTCTCTCCGTGAGGCCTGGAGGAAGCCACAGGATAGGTCACTAGCCTTCACGCACGCCATCATGCATCACACACACACACCATATACGTACACACACAGGCACGCACGGAGGTACGAAGCATGCCAATGTCCTGGTACAGTACATTAATACACATGTATAGCTTTGACCTAACACACACACACACACACACACACACACACACATACACGTAGGCATACAATTAGACAAATGCACACACAGTCAAAACCCAGTGAAACAAAAACACACACACACACGCTACCCCTGAGACACATATACACACACACACGCTACCCCTGAGACACACATACATAGAGATCCAAGCCTGGACTACTGCCCTGACACACATACAGTAATCAGTTTTTTTATTTTTAAATACAGTGCAAAAAAAAAGCCCACTGACTGCAAAACAACCACTACTACGACGATACAGAACCAAACATGGATGAAATAACAACCAAATAATGTGATGGCAAATTCAAGAATTTTCATTCCAAACTAGAACACGTTTAGCATGGGTCTGACAGTGAGTTAGTGTCAGTGAGTGAAGGAGAGTGAGTTAGTGTCAGTGAGTGAAGGAGAGTGAGTTAGTGTTAGTGAATGAAAAAGAGTGAGTTAATGTTAGTGAGTGAGTTAGTGTTAGTGAGTGAAGGAGAGTGAGTTAGTGTTAGTGAGTGAAGGAGAGTGAGTTAATGTTAGTGAGTGAAGGAGAGTGAGTTAATGTTAGTGAGTGAGTTAATGTTAGTGAGTGAAGGAAAATGAGATAGTGTTAGTGAGTGAAGGAGAGTGAGTTAATGTTAGTGAGTGAAGGAGAGTGAGTTAGTGTTAGTGAGTGAAGGAGATTGAGTTAATGTTAGTGAGTGAAGGAGAGTGAGTGAGTTAATGTTAGTGATTGGAGGAGAGTGATATTGGCTATGTTTGTTTTGGTGTACTGTATATTTTCTATCCAGTGTTTGACACATCCCACTGGGCAAAAACTGGTTGAATCAACATTGTTAACGCGTCATTGACACACTGCTCGCTTAACCCGGAAGCCAGCCAGACCGATGTGTCGGAGGAAACACTGTACAACTGGTGATCGCGTCAGCGTGCATGCGCCCGGCCCACCACAAGAGTCGCTGGAACGCGATGGGCCAAGGACTTCCTGGCCAAACCCTCCCCTAACCCGGACGACGCTGGGCCAAGTGTGCGCCGCCTCATGGGTCTCCGGCTGCGACACAGCCCAGGCTCGAACGCAGATCTGTAGTGACGCCTCAAGCACTGCGAAGCAATGCCTTTTGACCGCTGCGCCACTCAGGAGGCCCAAACCATGTCTAGCTTTACTTCCCAAACACAATTCAACACAATCACAATTGCTTTTTGCCTTTTAATCATTTGAAGCATATTTCAACACAGGCGTAAGACCTAACAAACACTATGCATAATTGTTTTACCCTTTTAACATAGGCCTGGCCCTGTTGTTACAGCATATCCCATCGATAATGCCTTACAAAATCAAATCTAATTTTATTGGTCACATACACATGTTTAGCAGATGTTATTGCGGGTGTAGCGAAATGCTACACCTGGGAAGAAAACACTTGCCATTGGCTCAATTCACCACAAGGCAAACATTTGGATTATATTAGCCCACACAGCTACAAGGATGAACTTTCATGCAAGGTTTAGCACCTCATATTGAAGCTTATAGAGACCCCAACTGATGTATAGAACAATCTTTAAATTATCTAGGTATCTTCCTAAATGCCATCATAAATATTTGATCAAATGATACATTTTGTGTATAGTTTCCTAGAAACAAGCCACCTCAACTTACCACTCTCCCCTATTGGAGCCACTAGTGTCCAGCTTTTCCTTGGCTTATCTAAATAGTTACTAACAGGAGATCCACTGACAGGGTCCACTGCCCATCTATTGGAGATAGATACCATATTCCTTCCCAATCGTCAATCTCATTACTTAACAATTAAATCAATACTATCAGTGTCAACCACAGGAGAGGTGCCTGTTAGAGATAGGGGACCAAGCCAAGCTCAGAACCAGCTGAGGGGTGGAGCAATGCACTGTGGGTACAATCCCACTGTTCCTAGGCCGTCATTGAAAATAAGAATTTGTTCTTAACTGACTTGCCTAAAATAAAGGTAAAAAAATCAACGCTACCTCCGCACAGCGACATCTGACTACCACGATGTTTCAACTCTAACACTGCATTTGAGTCACATGTTACATGGCAGTAAGTGTGAGTGGATTGGAGGGTGAGGGGATGACCCTATTGGAGCTGTGTGTGTGTGTGGGGGGGGACCGTGGTCACGAAGCCATGACGACGGTGGCCAATGGCGAAGCATTAGAAGTCATGCAGGAGTACCTCAGCAATGCTTAGGGAAGATGAACAGGAGGGGAGCCGCGCCTGGTGCCACGAGGAAGAGGAGGAGGAGGAGGGGAGAAGAGAACAGGGTTAACATAGCCAGAAGCCAGCCAGACAGACAGACTCTGAGACACTGCGCTGTGTCTCGTGCTGTGGTCATGCGCTACCAGAATGATCAGAAACTAATTCAAATCTGCCATGAAGTAATCCGACACATCAAGACTTGGAGCTTCTGAAATCCAAAACAATCACAAATGGCCATCCAAGTGTTGCATTCAAGTGGGAAACTTGGGTAGCGTTGTTGTACCCCCGTTTCCCAGTTAAGACATTTCAGAGTTTCCTAGTTCTGAGTAGCACATGAACGCAGCATCAGTGTGACTGTAGCAGGTAAGCCAGCATAGCCGAGGGTCAAGGGCATTATGACACATATAGTACAGTATAGTACAGGACAGCACAGGAAGACAGGGTAGAGCTGGGACTCCTGAATGAGGACAAGAGGAGGGCATGGTTACATTGGATCAATTAGATTTATTGGAATTGCTGCATTATTTGTCTATTTTGTTGATTGTGGTGTGTGTGTTTGTGTGTGTGAGTGAGTGAGTGAGTGAGTGAGTGAATGACCCACAGCAAAGCATGAAAACCTTTACTCACCGTGGGAAAACATAACACAAACTATCATATTACCAGCCCCATAACTGTCTAACCCCTGTTTGATCTGTAGATGATAGTGACCTGCAGGCCGTAGACCATTCTAACCCCTGTTTGATCTGTAGATGATAGTGACCTGCAGGCCGTAGACCATTCTAACCCCTGTTTGATCTGTAGATGATAGTGACCTGCAGGCCTTAGACCATTCTAACCCCTGTTTGATCTGTAGATAGTGACCTGCAGGCCTTAGACCATTCTAACCTTAGATACTCTGTAGCATAATGAATGGGAGTGGAACAATGTGATGGTGACTTCAAATAAAATAAATAAAATCTAATTTTATTTGTCACATGCACCAAATACAACAGGTGAAATGCTTACTTACAAGCCCTTAACCAACAATGCAGTTTTAATAAAAATATGAGTTAAGAAAATATTTACTAAATAAACGAAAGTAAAAAAAAGTAACACAATAACGAGGCTATGTGCGGGGTTAAAGGTTAGTCGAGATAATTCAGGTAATATTTACATCTAGGTAGGGGTAAAGTGACTATGCATAGATAATAAACAGAGAGTAGCAGCAGTGTAAAAAAAAGGGGGGGTCAACGCAGATAGTCTGAGTAGCCATTTGATTAGCTGTTCAGGAGTCTAATGGCTTGGGGGTAGAAGCTGTAAAGAAGCCTTTTGGACCTGGACTTGGCGCTCCGGTACCACTTGCCATGTTTGTGTAAACATGCAAGTATTCACTTATCTGTAAATATAACTGTATACCTAACTGTACAGCTAATTTAACCATGCAAAATTTTCACTTACCTGATCATTTACCCAGTCTGTCTATTAAGTAAACTATTATTACCCTCGCTCATATCATACGCATTTTTAGCTACTGAAGTATTTCTCTGCCATCGACCATCCAACATCCACCAATGTATAGTGTACAAATTCAGCCAACCACTCATACTATGCAATGTCTTTTTATAGCTTTTTTTTGCACTCCAGATATCTTGTATTTCTATACTTTTTCATACTGCCGCTCTATGTATCATGTACCGTGTATCTGTCTTTTGTGTACTTTCGTTGTGGCATTTTGCACCTGCCCTGTGTTTTGTTGTAGCTGCTTGACAATGAAATTCCCCCCCCGGGATCAATAAAGTATCTATCTATCTATCTATCTATCTATCTATCTATCTATCTATCTATCTATCTATCTATCTATCTATCTATCTATCTATCTATCTATCTATCTATCTATCTATCTATCTATCTATCTATCTATCTATCTATCTATCTATCTATCTATCTATCTATCTATCTATCTATCTATGCGGTAGCAGAGAGAGCAGTCTATGACTGGGGTGGCTGGAGTCTTTGACACATTTTACTTACGAGCCCTTTCCCAACAATTCAGAGTTAAAAAATAAGAAATATGTGCAAAAAATAAAACAGGAAATAGTAACACAATAAAATAACTAATCTGACCGACTAGAAAAACACTGCCCTCAAAAGCTGACCAATTACAAACAAGAAAACCACTGCCCTATCTGACACTGACCAATGACAGACCAGAAAACCACTGCCCTCCAAAATGACAGACCAGAAAAAACACTGCCCTATCTGACACTGACCAATGACAGACCAAAAAAACACAGCCCTCCAAAATGACCAATGACAGACCAGAAAACCACTGCCCTCTCCGACACTGATTAATGACAGACCAGAAAACCACTGCCCTCCAAAATGACAGACCAGAAAACCACTGCCCTATCCGACAGGGGCTGGGTTAAAAAAAGCCTCCTGTAGGGATGGGGGCTGGGATAAAAAAAAAAGCCTCCTGTAGGGATGGGGGCTGGGATAAAAAAGAGCCTCATGCCAACATGCTTACTTACGAAAGGCAATGCAAACTAGTGACATGGGGTGACAACTAGAAACAACTACATGTCTCAACAACCTGTTAATCTATTTGTCCTTTGAACTTTTCCTGGGAAACCAGGTCCTGGAGTTTTAGGTCGACTTGGAGGGAATTCCAAGACCAGGGGGCCGAGTAATGAAGGACCCTTTTCATCCTCGGCTCTAATTTTCGGGACTCTTAGCATAAAATAAGATTGAAATCTGAGCTTGTATGCGTTTTCATTTCTAGCCAGAAGAGAGGTTGATTAAATGTATAGATATGAATGTGCCAGTGTATGTCCTGTGTATATATGAGTGAATGTGTATACAGTGTTATGTTTGTGTGCTAACAGTGTGTGTGTTGTGTGTGTATACAGAGTGTATACGTGTGTGTATGCGTGTATGTGCACATGAGTGTGTTTGTGTGTGTCAGTGTGTGTGTGTGTGTGTGTGTGTGTGTGTGTGTGTGTGTGTGTGTATGCGCGTGCCTGAGACTTGGCAATAACTCGCCTACGGGGATGAAGGTAGAGGTCAAGGGGTCAAGGTGGTGATTTATAACAGTCTTCTCAGAATGATTCACTTTACATATTCCAGTGAAGGAGGAGGAGGTGGAATGAGGGGATGGCTTGAATAAGCCTTGGCTCCAATGCTATACATCAAACACATTAATCAAAAGCCTATTGGAAAACCATTAACTCCTGTACAGCCAACCATGGCAGCATCTAGGGAGGGTGATTAAAACCAAGTTAATAATCCTTAAGAGTCTATTGATATATATGAACATAATAAAAAAATCCCCATCAAAATCTGTCAGTTTAAGCTAGAGATAGGCCTTTATATCTGCGGTGAAAGGTGGCCGAGCTTTCTGTATCACCCGAACAGATTTTTTTTACAATAATTTTTTTCTTCTAAAAACCTGTTTACCCTTTGACATTATGGGGTATTATGTGTAGATTAGTAAGGGATTTGTTTTTATTTGATACATTTTAGAATAAGGCTGTAACGTAACAAAATGTTGAAAAAGTCAAGGGGTCTGAATACTTTCAGAAGGCACTGTAGTATGACCACTCTATGGAAAGGTGAGATTCTCATGAACATCATGGTGTTCTCCGTTTTTTGTTCTACAAATGTCACAGGACTTGTCTGAAGGTAACCCAGTACCGAATTAGAAAATGAATGGAAGTATGGAGGTAGTTTTGTGCCAACATGTGTCCAAAAAACAAAAATATTTCCTGAGCTTTCTAGAAACTTTAAAACCTTATTCCTTATGATTAATTTTAATGGTAGTTTTGTCATTTAAGTTATTCAATGCATTTCTTTATACCTACAGGGGTCCTAAAATTCAAAATCAAATAGCTAACTGATCCATGGTATGACCATCTTCAAATAATTACATATGTTAGCTTAGAGAGAGTGAGAGAGAGAGAAAGAGGGAGCAAGAGAGATTGAGAGAGAGTGAGAGAGAGAGAAAGAGGGAGCAAGAGAGATTGAGAGAGAGTGAGAGAGAGAGAAAGAGGGAGCAAGAGAGATTGAGAGAGAGTGAGAGAGCAAGAGAGATTGAGAGAGAAAGAGGGAGCAAGAGAGATTGAGAGAGAGTGAGAGAGCAAGAGAGATTGAGAGAGAGTGAGAGAGCAAGAGAGATTGAGAGAGAAAGAGGGAGCAAGAGAGATTGAGAGAGATTGAGAGAGCGAGCGAGAGAGCGAGAGAGCGAGAGAGAGAGAGCGAGCGAGAGAGCGAGCGAGAGAGCGAGCGAGCGAGAGAGCGAGCGAGAGAGCGAGCGAGAGAGCGAGAGAGAGAGAGAGCGAGCGAGAGAGCGAGAGAGAGAGAGAGCGAGCGAGAGAGCGAGAGAGAGAGCGAGAGAGAGAGCGAGAGAGAGAGCGAGAGAGCGAGAGAGCGAGAGAGCGAGAGAGCGAGAGAGCGAGAGAGCGAGAGAGCGAGAGAGCGAGAGAGCGAGAGAGCGAGAGAGCGAGAGCGAGAGAGCGAGAGAGCGAGAGAGCGAGAGAGCGAGAGAGCGAGAGAGCGAGAGAGAGAGCGAGCGAGAGAGCGAGCGAGCGAGCGAGCGAGCGAGAGAGAGAGAGAGAGCGAGCGAGAGAGAGAGAGAGAGAGCGAGCGAGAGAGAGAGAGAGAGAGCGAGCGAGAGAGCGAGCGAGAGAGAGAGAGAGAGAGAGCGAGCGAGAGAGAGAGCGAGCGAGATGTGTCTGTGCATGTGTATTAAAAGTGTGTGTGTGTGTCTGTCTATGTGTGTATGGGTTTGGTGTGTGTAGGGTATCTGTGTGTCTGTTTATATGTGTGTGTGT
This sequence comes from Thymallus thymallus, assembly GCA_023634145.1. NCBI lineage: Eukaryota > Metazoa > Chordata > Actinopteri > Salmoniformes > Salmonidae > Thymallus > Thymallus thymallus. Next base: position 5,905,079 of record CM042412.1, read on the forward strand.
CTCTGTGTGTGTGTAGACAGGCAGCTTTGGTCATTGGAGCCGTGCATCTGGGTAACTCTCTCTCTGGTGTGTGTGTGTGTGTGTGTGTGTGTGTGGTCTGGAGGCAGAGCAGTAGAGGGTATTTCCGCTTCACATGAAGACTTGAGAGAACATGTGGTGAGAGGCAGACACACACACACACACACACACACACACACACACACACACACACACACACACACACACACACACAGTTGTGCTGACTCGTGGTTGTAGGATGTGGAGGATAAAGTAGCTCCTGACAGAGAGGCAGCAACTCAAACTGGGCCATTAGTTTAGTGATGTAGAGTCCTCATACTGCAGTGGTATTAGGAACATAGGGACGGCAGCACTATGGAAGCTCACTACATATACGTCCACTATACAGAACATACTATACAGTTGAAGTCGGAAGTTTACATACACCTTAGCCAAATACATTTAAACTCAGTTTTTCACAATTCCAGACATTTAATCCAAGTAAAAATTCCCCGTCTTTGGTCAGTTAGGATCACCACTTTATTTTAAGAATGTGAAATGTCAGAATAATAGTAGAGAGAATTATTTATGTCAGCTTTTATTGCTTTCATCACATTCCCAGTGGGTCAGAAGTTTACATACAGTCAATTAGTATTTGGTAGCATTGGCTTTAAATTGTTTAACTTGGGTCAAACGTTTCAGGTAGACTTCCACAAGCTTCCCACAATAAGTTGGTTGAATTTTGGCCCATTCCTCCTGAGAAAACTGGTGTAACTGAGTCAGGTTTGTAGGCCTCCTTGCTCGCACACGCTTTTTCAGTTCTGCCCACAATGTGTTCTATAGGATTGAGGTCAGGGCTTTGTGATGGCCACTCCAATACCTTGACTTTGTTGTCCTTAAACCATTTTGCACAACTTTGGAAGTATGCTTGGGTTCATTGTCCATTTGGAAGACCCATTTTGCGACCAAGCTTTAACTTCCTGACTGATGTCTTGAGATGTTGCTTCAACATATCCACATAATTTTCCTTCCTCATGATGCCATCTATTTTGTGAAGTGCACCAGTCCCTCCTGCAGCAAAGCACCCCCACAACATGATGCTGCCACCCCTGTGCTTCACATTTGGGATGGTGTTCTTCGGCTTGCAAGCCTCCCCCTTTTTCCTCCAAACATAACGATGGTCATTATGGCCAAACAGTTCTATTTTTGTTTCATCAGACCAGAGGACATTTTTTTCCAAAAAGTACAATCTTTGTCCCCATGTGCAGTTGCAAACTGTAGGGCTTTTTTATGGTGGTTTTGGAGCAGTGGCTTCTTCCTTGCTGAGCGGCCTTTCAGGTTATGTTGATATAGAACTCGTTTTACTGTGGATATAGATACTTTTGGTCCTTTGCTGTTGTTCTGGGATTGATTTTCACTTTTCGCACCAAAGTACGTTCGTCTCTAGGAGACAGAACAAGTCTCCTTCCTGAGCGGTATGATGGCTGTGTGGTCCCATGGTGTTTATACTTGCGTACTATTGTTTATACAGATGAACGTGGCACCTTCAGGTATTTGGAAATTGCTCCCAAGGATGAACCAGACTTGTGGAGGTCTACAATGTATTTTCTGAGGTCTTGGCTGATTTCTTTTGATTTTCCCATGATGTCGAGCAAAGAGGCACTGAGTTTGAAGGTAGGCCTTGAAATACATCCACAGGTACACCTCCAATTGACTCAAATTATGTCAATTAGACTATCAGAAGCTTCTAAAGCCATGACATAATTTTCTGGAATTTTCCAAGCTGTTTAAAGGCACAGTCAACTTAGTGTATGTAAACTTCTGACCCACTGGAATTGTGATATAGTGAATTATAAGTGAAATAATCTGTCTGTAAACAATTGTTGTAAGAATTACTTGTGTCATGCACAAAGTAGATGTCCTAACCGACTTGCCAAAACTATAGTTTGTTAACATAATCTGTGGAGTGGTTGAAAAATGAGTTTTAATGACTTCAACGTAAGTGTATGAAAACTTCCGACTTCAACTGTATACAACACAAGTTATACAATAACACTGGACATATGGGGATAGCAGCACACAATCTACTCACGATGTACACACAGTTTCTCTAGACTCTACATCCTTATACAGAGAATCAGACTCCATACTATAGAATAATCTGGTAAACTATTGGCACCAAATATTCAACAAAAACCTCAAGTTACTTTAAGTACGTCAAGTCAATCTTCTTGGAACTAGCAACCATGAAAATAAAAACGGAGATAATTCTAAATCTTAAGGATGCATCTGCTTATTCACACGGTATATTCATCCTCTAGCCTCCAGTGTCCCATTCCAAGACACCCATACATGTGGCGTCTGAACAGCTTGACTAACTCTGTAAACCTGCAGTAACAGATCTATATACACTGTATATACTGTAGACACTGAGTGTACAAAACATTAAGGACACCTGCTCGTTCCATGACATAGACTGACCAGATGAAAGCTATGATCCCTTATTGATATCAAATATGTTAAATCCACTTCAAATCACTGTAGATGAAGGGAGGAGACAGATTAAAGAAGGGTTTTTAAGCTTTGAGACAATTGAGACATGGATTGTGTACGTGTGCCATTCAGAGGATGAATGGGCGAGACAAAATATTTCAATTCCTTTAAACAGAGTATGGTAGCAGGTGCCAGGCGCACCGGTTTGTGTCAACAATTGCAACATTGCTGGGTTTTTCACGCTCAACAGTTTCTTGTGTGTATCAAGAATGGTCCACCACCCAAAGGTGTTCCTAATGTTTGGTATACTCAGTGTATATACAGGTCTCTCTCCTTCAGCCGTTTAGATAGATAGATAGATAGATAGATAGATAGATAGATAGATAGATAGATAGATAGATAGATAGATAGATAGATAGATAGATAGATAGATAGATAGATAGATAGATAGATAGATAGATAGATAGATAGATAGATAGATAGATAGATAGATAGATAGATAGATAGATAGATAGATAGATAGATAGATAGATAGATAGATAGATAGATAGATAGATAGATAGATAGATAGAAATTGAACTAGAGAGAGAGAGATGTGAAGGGTGTGTGTGTGTGTGTGTGTGTGAGTGGTGGTGGTGTGTCTATTCAATATCATTCAATTCAAAGGATAACCAACTTGACCCACGCAAATAAGCATAAACTCACAACCGTTACCACAACAGGCGCTCCTCCACACACAAGCACACACTTTGGTTTGGCATAGCACAGTGATGATAGATAGACACTGAAGAGAACACTGCTGCAGAGAAATGTTGTTTGTGTGTGTGTGTGTGAGCGGCCTTACTTTGGGCGTGGGGCAGGAGGCGGTAGAGAGGCGCGAGGTGGCCTGGGCGCGGGGCGACTCAGAGGGCGTGGTGCTCAGAGAGCCTGTGTCTCTGGGCAGGACCTGGACACCCCTGGAGATGATGGAGTCTGGGATCTAACCCCACCCCCCACCCCCCCACGCCCCACACACACACACACACACACACACAGAGAAAGAGAGAAACACACACACATACTCAGAAAATAGCCCATTATGACACTGACTGTAGAAAATATGTACTCCAGATTACATGCTACATGTCGAACCTAACAACACACTTTCAAGGGGCAATCTACGACTGAAACTGTTTCAACTGAAGATGTCCCTTTAACCTTGGCTGGATGCACTGTAGCATCTTGTGCCTTATTGTCTCATTGTAGACAGTGCAGAATGACTGGTGATGGATGGAGGTAACAAACCATAAACTAACCCTCCTTTCTAAACCAAACCTTAATTCATTTCGATCCCCTAAACAAACATAAAATAATAATGGCAGTGGAATACACACTTCCTTAATTATACTTCCTAAACCTATGAGATCCTAATCAAGAACTACTGACACACTTCTAAATGTGATGATAATACGGTAGTGAATGAATAATGAATGAACCTGGGCAATATGGATGGTATGATATGATGTCCAGGATGACATGGGATGGATTATAGATCACAGATTAATTATGATTCATCTATATGTAATAGATATGGGGCCAGCTTCCCGGACACAGATTAAGCCTAGTCCTGGACAATCTCCATTGAAAGTGCTTTTTAGTTCCGGACCAGGCTTAATCTGTGTCTGGGAAACTGGCCCATGGAGTGTATGGCATGGAGTCTTACCAATGAATGTCCATGATTGGAAAATGATTAAAAAAAATGGCGGGATGGAGACGGAACTGGACCACACAGATGTTACCACGACAACGGGGCCACAGAGGTGTAGGTCCACTCTGATGTTGGACAGGACAATGGAAATGGACAATGAATGACAGACACACACACACACACACACACACACACACACACAGCACTCACGTAGCACTCACTCACACAAATGTCCATCTGAAAAAAATTCATATTTGACAGATTTGACAGACATGGGGTTGTTAGAGAGAATAATAATGGCATGGTGGGTTGTGTACTATTAAATATGTAGATACACTACATACACTACCATTCAAAAGTTTGGGGTCACTTAGAAATCTCCTTGCTTTTGGAAAGAAAAGCAAATGTTTTGTCCATTAAAATAACATCAAATTGATTAGAAATACAGTGTAGACCTGGTTAATGTTGTAAATGACTATTATAGCTGGAAACGGCTGATTTTCTATGGAATATCTACATAGGTGTACAGAGGCCCATTATCAGCAACCATCACTCCTGTGTTCCAATGGCACTGTTGTGCTGGTTAAAGAAGCAATAAAACTGGCCTTCTTTAGACTAGTTGAGGACAGTTTTATTGCTTCTTTAATCAGCACAACAGTTTTCAGCTGTGCTAACATAATTGCAAAAAGGTTTTCTAATGATCAATTAGCCTTACTTGGATTAGCTAACACAACGTGCCATTGGAACACAGGAGTGATGGTTGCTGATAATGGGCCTCAGCCGTTTCCAGCTACAATAGTTGTTAACAACATTAACAATGTCTACACTGTATTTCTGATCAATTTGATGTTATTTTAAATTGACATAAAAATGGCTTTTCTTTCAAAAACAAGGATATTTCTAAGTGACCCCAAACATTTGAACAGTAGTGTATATACAAAAGTATGTGGACACCCCTTCAAATTAGTGGATTCAGCTATTTCAGATAGGTGTATAAAATAGAGCATACAGCCATGCAATCTCCATAGACAAACATTGGCAGTTGAATGGCCTTACTGAATAGCTCAGTGACTTTCAACGTGACACTGTCATAGGATGCCACCTTTCCAAGTCAGAACGTCAAATTGCTGCCCCTGTCAACTGTAAGTTCTGTTATTGTGAAGTAGTGCGTAAAAATCACCTGTCCTCGGTTGCAACACTAACTACCAAACTGCCTCTGGAAGCAACGTCAGCACAAGAACTGTTAGTCGGGAGCTTCATGAAATGGGTTTCCATGGCCAAACAGCCACACACAAACCTAAGATCACCATGCGCAATGCCAAGAGTCGGCTGGAGTGGTGTAAAGCTCGTCGCCATTGGACTCTGGAGCAGTGGAAACACGTTCCCTGGAGTGATGAATCACACTTTACCGTCTGGCAGGCTGACGGCCGATGCCAGGAGAACGATACCTGCCCAAATGCATAGTGCCAATTGTAAAGTTTGGTGGAGGAATCATGGTCTGGGGCTGTTTTTCATGGTTCGGGCTAGGCCCCTTACTTCCAGTGAAGGGAAATCTTAATGCTACAGCATACAATGACATTCTAGACGATTCTGTGCTTCCAACTTTGTGGCAACAGTTTGGGGGAGTCCCTTTCCTGTTTCAGCCTGACAATGCCTCCGTGCACAAAGCGAGGTCCATACAGAAATGGTTTGTCGAGATCGGTCTGGCCTGCACAGAGCCCTGACCTCAACCCCATCAAACACCTTTGGGATGAATTTGAACGCTGACTGCGTGCCAGGCCTAATCGCCCAACATCAGTGCCTGACCTCGCTAATGCTCTTGTGGTTGAACGGATTCATGTCCCCGCTGCAATCTTCCAAACATCTAGTGGAAAGCCTTCCCATAAGAGTGGAGGTTGTTATAGCAGCAAATGGGGGACCAACTCCATATTAATGCCCATGATTTTGGAATAAGATGTTTAAAGGTGTCCACATACTTTTGGTCATGTAGTGTACATACGTTCGATTGCACTTGAACACTTTGAGTGATAGATTTATGGTTGAAACTCCCTCTAGACAATGCTTGGACCAATCCAATGCTTGGAAATCTATGGGAAGAATAGTGGAAGTGCTCACTATGGGAGAAGAGTGGATAATGGGAACATAGACGTTGCACCACCCTTAAAGTTTAGATCCCAGTCCTGTCAGAAAACCTTCCTGCTTCGCTCCCTTACCTCCCCATTGGTTACCTTAGCGGCGATTGAGGAGGCGGTGATGTGCGAGGACGAGGAGTCCTCGGTGGACGCCACACCACTGTCTTTCTTCTCATCGTCGTCCTCCTCACACTGCACGCCCTTGTCCTCCGTCTGCCGCGGCGGCGAGCTGTTGGGGGGCGGCGAGAGGGGCGGCGGGGGCGAAGGCAGGTCCTCTAGCTCGTCCACCGCCTCCTTCACCTTGACCACGGCGTCCCGGAGCAGGTCGATGGCGTGGGGCAGCGCGGGCAGGATGAATTGGAAACACTCCTGTTGGAGGAGGTTAGAGGTCAAATCATGTCCAATCAATTGAATTTACCACAGGTGGACTTCAAGTTGTAGAAAACATCTCAAGGATGATCAATGGAAACAGGATGTACCTGAGCTCAATTTTGAGTCTCATAGCAAAGGGTCTGAATACTAATGTAAAAAAGGTATTTCCGTTTTTTTTTTTTTTTTTACATTTGCAAACATCTCTAAAAACCTGTTTTCACTTTGTCGTTATGGGGTATTGTGTGTCAATTGATGAGAATTTTTATTTATTTAATCAATTTTAGAATAAGGCTGTAACGTAACAAAATGTGAAGCGTATATGTGCACTGTACATCCCCCCACTAGAATCCCCATACTTTAATGAAGACAGCTTCTCCATCCTAGAGGGGGAAATCAATCATTTCCAGGCCCAGGGACATGTGCCAGTCTGTGGCGACCTAAATGCCAGAACTGGACAAGAACCTGACACCCTCAGCACACAGGGGGACAAACACCTACCTGGAGGTGACAGCATTCCCTCCCCCATATTCCCCCTAGGCACAACTATGACAACTTAACCAGGAAAAACTGGTCACAACTCCTGCAGAGCTGTCACACACTGGGTATGTACGTAGTCGTTGGTAGGCTTCTTGGGGACTCCTACAGTAGGTACACCTATAGCTCATCTCTTGGCAGTGGTACTGTAGACTACTTTATCACTGACCTCAATCCAGAGTCTCTCAGAGCGTTCACAGTCAGTCCACTGACACCCCTATCAGAACACAGCAAAATCACACTCTAATTGAACAGAGCAATACTCAATCATGAGGCCAAAGCCAAAGGAAGCCCTGGCTCCCAGTTCCCACAGTCTTTATGATGTGGGATCAGAGATAATAAAAGTGATGGGACGGTCATACAGTTAACGTAATTGATTAAAATAAATAATAAAATCGATCAGTAGAAGGGCCTCATTAACGAGACAGACAGAGACACCCTTACTACTATAACTACTCAGTCACATAGACACAGATCTAAGTAAATGTTAGAAAGCGTTTGAGTAGGAAAAAATATGAAATAAAATGGTGACATGATCCTAGATCAGCCGCTTTGTGAATATGGGCCCTGAAACAATCATATGAGTACAGGTGTTATGGTAACAGTACATTCTATAATCAGCTATTGTTCCAGCTAAAACAATAATACATCTTTTTGTTTTTCTAGAGCAAGTCTTGCGCATCAGAGGTAAAACTGTTCTATGTGAACAACAAAAGGTTAACTGCAGAGGTGCTAAGTACCGTTCAGATTTCTCCTTGTGTCCGACACGTTAAAGTGGTCCTGTTTAACAGGTGTTAATGTTACCTGCGAACCCTTCTTGCTCCCTGGTAAATTGATGATGAGTGTCTTGCCGCGGATACCGCACACAGGTCTGCACACACACAAGAGAGAAGAGTGTGTATTTGAGTTTCACAGTATGTGTGAGAGTGTGTACACAATATACATTAATGTGTGTGTGTGTGTGTGTGTGTGTGTGTGTGTGCAGTATGCATGTTTGTGTGTGTGGATGTGTGTCATAGACATAAAACCAGTAGATAGTGTTAGCGCTGACGTCGTCCACATATTCCAATGTAAAACTCCTTATGGCGCATGAAGCCTGAAGTATTTGAATTTGAATTTGAAGCGCACCACATTGCTAAATGGGGCTGAATGGCAATTTATAAGGATCATGCTGAAAGTGGCCGTAACTAGCAAAGGATCATGGTTGATGTAGTCATTTTCATCCTGCCAGAGAAAGTCAACATTAATGTCTACGTAGCCTGCCAGCCCGTGATTGGTCTGTGTCAACATGTGGTCATGTGTGATGACACCTGTAGTAGTCAGTATGGAACACTATTTAAAATAATTCATAATAAACTAATTTTAGCGACGTTCTGGCAATCGTAATTTATATAGGCTTTCTAGGGCTTTTTTTTGGCACCGCTAGGTTGCAGAGCTCGTGACTTCACACTCCAGACCGGACACTGGGGGCCTGGTGTGTGTGTGTACTGTATGCATGTAAGTGTGTGTGTGTGTGTGTGTGTGTGTGTGTGTGTGTGTGTGTCTCACCTGGAGAGCATGCCTAGTGGTGTGACGTTGAGAGAACCCATCAGCATGGCCAGAGACATCCCTGGAGCCTCCCGTTCTATAACCTCTTTAGTGGCCTGACAGAGACAGACAGAGGGAGAGGGAGAGAGGGAGAGAGGGAGAGGAGAGAGAATGTATTATCATCCACAATTGTTTTATTTTTTTATACCAGGCAAGTCAGTTAAGAACAAATTGTTATTTACAACGACGGCTTGGCAGGAGGTAAAAATGCCTCCTGTAAGGAAAGGGTATAGGGATTAAATCAAAAGGCCTCCTGTAGGGAAAGAGTGTAGGGATTAAATCAAAATGCCTCCTGTAGGGAAAGGGTGTAGGCATTAAATCAAAATGCCTCCTGTAGGGAAAGGGTGTAGGGATTAAATCAAAATGATAGACAACACAGAGAGAAAACCTAGAACAACAACATAGAACTAACAAGCAGCATACCAAGAAACATTAAAACCATCACATTAAAAACAACACTAAACTATGAAGCAGCATACCAAGAAACATTAAAACCATCACATTAAAAACAACACTAAACTATGAAGCAACATACCAATAAACATTAAAACCATCACATTAAAAACAACACTAAACTATGAAGCAGCATACCAAGAAACATTAAAACCATCACATTAAAAACAACACTAAACTATGAAGCAACATACCAAGAAACATTAAAACCATCACATTAAAAACAACACTAAACTATGAAGCAGCATACCAAGAAACATTAAAACCATCACATTAAAAACAACACTAAACTATGAAGCAGCATACCAAGAAACATTAAAACAATCCTATTAAAAACAACACTAAACTATGAAGCAACATGCCAAGAAACATTAAAACCATCACATTAAAAACAACACTAAACTATGAAGCAACATACCAAGAAACATTAAAACCATCACATTAAAAACAACACTAAACTATGAAGCAACATACCAAGAAACATTAAAACCATCACATTAAAAACAACACTAAACTATGAAGCAACATACCAAGAAACATTAAAACCATCACATTAAAAACAACACTAAACTATGAAGCAACATACCAAGAAACATTAAAACCATCACATTAAAAACAACACTAAACTATGAAGCAACATACCAAGAAACATTAAAACCATCACATTAAAAACAACACTAAACTATGAAGCAACATACCAAGAAACATTAAAACCATCACATTAAACACAACACTAAACTATGAAGCAACATACCAAGAAACATTAAAACCATCACATTAAAAACAACACTAAACTATGAAGCAACATACCAAGAAACATTAAAACCATCACATTAAAAACAACACTAAACTATGAAGCAACATACCAAGAAACATTAAAACCATCACATTAAAAACAACACTAAACTATGAAGCAACATACCAAGAAACATTAAAACCATCACATTAAACACAACACTAAACTATGAAGCAACATACCAAGAAACATTAAAACCATCACATTAAAAACAACACTAAACTATGAAGCAACATACCAAGAAACATTAAAACCATCACATTAAAAACAACACTAAACTATGAAGCAACATACCAAGAAACATTAAAACCATCACATTAAAAACAACACTAAACTATGAAGCAACATACCAAGAAACATTAAAACCATCACATTAAACACAACACTAAACTATGAAGCAACATACCAAGAAACATTAAAACCATCACATTAAAAACAACACTAAACTATGAAGCAACATACCAAGAAACATTAAAACCATCACATTAAAAACAACACTAAACTATGAAGCAACATACCAAGAAACATTAAAACCATCACATTAAAAACAACACTAAACTATGAAGCAACATACCAAGAAACATTAAAACCATCACATTAAAAACAACACTAAACTACAATGAGCATGACCCTTAGAGTTGAGTGACACTTCAAACAGCCCATTGGTGAGAGAGAGGAGAAGGGGAGGAGAGAAGAAGAGAAAGAGAGGAGAAGGGGAGGAGAGAAGAAGAGAAAGAGAGGAGAAGAGAAAGAGAAAATGGTGTAAATGCAGCCTTCATCATCAAATACAACCTCCCCCCCACACACTGCTATAGCAATACATACAGACTGGTTAACACAGCAGGATAAAATGTACATTTTAGCAGACTCTCTTATCCAGAGCGACTTACAGTTAGTTAGTGCATACATGTTCATACTTTGTTTTCTTACTGGTCCCCCGTGGGAATCGAACCCACAACCCTGGCGTTGCAAGAGTCATGCTCTATCATCTGAGCTACGTGGGACTACGTAAAGAGCAATAGCAATAATTACAGACTAGTTAACACAGCAAGCTAAAATGTACAGGGCAATAGCAATAAATACAGCCGTCTTAACAGACAGACAGACAGACAGACAGACAGACAGACAGACAGACAGACAGACAGACAGACATGTGCACCAGAGGAGGCTGGTGGGAGGAATAATAGGAGGGGGGACAGGCTCATTGTATTGGCTGTATTGGAATTGATGGAATGGAGTCAAACATGTGGTTTCCATATGTGTGATGTGTTTGCTACCCTTCCATTGATTCCATTCCAGCCATTACAATGAGCCCATCCTCCTATAGCTCCTCCCACCAGCCTCCTCTGAGGCGCACACGCTTACCTCAGGTGTGACATCGCGGGGAGCAAAGCCTGTCCCCCCGGTAGTCAAGATGAGATTGAGTTCTTTCTCATCACACCAGTCCACCAGGGTCTCCTGATGAGACAGAGAGTGACAGACGGACTGAGACACAGGATCTGATAGGCTCCTAGGTATACCTCATCATGTGACATGAGTCTCATTGGCACGGATGGAGAGGAAGTGACATACAGTAGGTCACTGCTAAGATAGTCATAGGGTTGATGATTCTAACTAAGAGGGTCATAGGGGTGATGATTCTAACTAAGAGGGTCATAGGGGTGATGATTCTAACTAAGAGGGTGATAGGGGTGATGATTCTAACTAAGAGGGTGATAGGGGTGATGATTCTAACTAAGAGGGTGATAGGGGCGATGATTCTAACTAAGAGGGTGATAGGGGCGATGATTCTAACTAAGAGGGTGATAGGGGTGATGATTCTAACTAAGAGGGTGATAGGGGTGATGATTCTAACTAAGAGGGTGATAGGGGTGATGATTCTAACTAAGATGGTGATAGGGGTGATGATTCTAACTAAGAGGGTGATAGGGGTGATGATTCTAACTAAGAGGGTGATAGGGGTGATGATTCTAACTAAGAGGGTGATAGGGGTGATGATTCTAACTAAGAGGGTGATAGGGGTGATGATTCTAACTAAGAGGGTGATAGGGGTGATGATTCTAACTAAGAGGGTGATAGGGGTGATGATTCTAACTAAGAGGGTGATAGGGGCGATGATTCTAACTAAGAGGGTGATAGGGGTGATGATTCTAACTAAGAGGGTGATAGGGGTGATGATTCTAACTAAGATGGTGATAGGGGTGATGATTCTAACTAAGAGGGTGATAGGGGTGATGATTCTAACTAAGAGGGTGATAGGGGTGATGATTCTAACTGAGAATAATAATTTGTCTCAGAGTTGGAGTACTGGTCTAGGATCCGTTTTTCCTTTTAGATTATAATGATTAAGATTATAAGGACATGGAGCAACATGATTCTAGATCAGCACCCCTACTCTTAGACACTAGACTAATCAAATCAAATGTTATTGGTCGCATACACATATATTTAGAAGATGTTATTGCGGGTGTAGCTCCAGCAGTGCAGTAATATCTCAAAATTCAACATGATTCTAACTAAGAGAGTCATAGGGGTGATGATTCTAACTAAGAGGGTGATAGGGGTGATGATTCTAACTAAGAGGGTGATAGGGGTGATGATTCTAACTAAGAGGGTGATAGGGGTGATGATTCTAACTAAGAGAGTCATAGGGGTGATGATTCTAACTAAGCGGGTCATAGGAGTGATGATTCTAACTAAGCGGGTCATAGGAGTGATGATTCTAACTAAGCGGGTCATAGGGGTGATGATTCTAACTAAGCGGGTCATAGGAGTGATGATTCTAACTAAGCGGGTCATAGGAGTGATGATTCTAACTAAGCGGGTCATAGGGGTGATGATTCTAACTAAGCGGGTCATAGGAGTGATGATTCTAACTAAGCAGGTCATAGGGGTGATGATTCTAACTAAGCGGGTCATAGGAGTGATGATTCTAACTAAGCGGGTCATAGGGGTGATGATTCTAACTAAGAGAGTCATGGGAGTCATTGTCCGGCACAAAGTATTTAATTTTAAATACTATTTGAAATTTGAGGATCATCTTACCTTGATCTCGTCGATTTCATCTGGCACAATCTTATAGGCTGAAATAAAGCCCCCAAGCCTAAGAGAGGGAGATAGAGAGAGAGAGAGAGAGAGAGAGAGAGACACACAGAACATCACCAAATTCAGTTGTGAAACTAGAAACCTAAAGTGTGTTACTAACTGTACTGCAGTATAGTACTCAGTCTTCCAAACAGTCACTAGGCTCAAGCCTCCAGATACACAACTCTAGAGCTTTTAAAGAAATGCAATTCCTGTTATTTTTCCCAAGCAGCACTATGAGGGAGAGAGAGAAGGGTTGAGGGAGAGCAAAAGAGAGAGAAAGAGAGAGGGAGAGCAAAAGAGAGAGAAAGAGAGAGAGAGAGAGAAAGAGAGAGAAAGAGAGAGAGAGAGAAGGAGAGAGAGAGAGAGAGGAGGGTTGTCAAACTTGTATTTTTTGCTTTGGGGAGGGTTGTGTGGTTTTTGGGGGGACACAGGGGAGGGTAGTGTGGTTTTTCCCTGGTTTAAAATTTGCTCTTCTGCTCATATTTCCCATATAAACAATGGCTTGACTTACTTTTGATATTACCCTAATAAAGTTTAGAAACGTTTGGTGTGTTGTGGCTATTTTTTTATTTGAGATTCTTCAAAGTAGCCACCCTTTGCCTTGATGACAGCTTTGTGAGGTAGTCACCTGGAATACATTTTAATTAACAGGTGTGCCTTGTTAAAAGTGAATTTGTGGAATTTCTTGTGTAGTGACAAGGTAGGGGAGGTATACAGAAGATAGCCCTATTTGGTAAACAACCAAGTCCATATTATGGCAAGAACAGCTCAAATAAGCAAAGAGAAACGACAGTCAATCATTAATTTAAGAGATAAAGGTCAGTCAATCCAGAAAATGTCAAGAACTTTGAAAGTTTCTTCAAGTTCAGTCGCAAAAACCATCATACTCTACGATGGAACTGGCTCTCATGAGGACCGCCGCAGGAAAGGAAGACCCAGAGTTACCTCTGCTGCAGAGGAATAAATGCTTCAGAGTTCAAATAACAGACACATCTCAACATCAACTGTACAGGTGTGCCAAGCTTGTAGCGTCATACTCAAGAAGACTCAAGGCTGTAATCGCTGCCAAAGGTGCTTAAACAAAGAACTGAGTAAAGGGTCTGAATACTTATTGTGAATGGAAAGAGACATCTGTTGCAAAAAAACAAGAAGTTTAATGACATTCGGTTTGTCAAGCCAACCATTCGCTACTGGATTAGTTATATATATATTTTCTGTTTGTCGAGATTTACATAGTCTATTTGTGGTGTTGTTGAAAACACAAACATTGTGCACTGGCACAGAAACCAGTGTGTGTAAAGTTATTTTATGTAATTATAAAATACGGCATCAAAATCAGATTTCCCCCTAGTTCATCATTGTCTGCAGCTGGCTCTGATCGTAGTGTAATGAAATAGGCAGGGAGAGTGAGCTTGTCTGTGGTGGTCGGCGAACCCTCAACCTTGTGGCCCGTAGACCTGCGTGGCATCGACTGTGCCACAAAAGAAGCTGAACTGGTACATTCGATATCCACGTTTATAAATACAGGGTTGCTACAGTTATTGTTACTCATGGTGGTAAACATTATTTTGAGGGCGTTACATTTATATTACAGTGTAACGGGAGGGTCATGTGAAAATATTTTTAACTTTGGGGATGGGTGTGTATTATTAGTTTTTTTCAGTTAACCTTTATTTAACTAGGCAAGCTTCTTATTTACAATGACTGCCTACCTACAGGGTCAGCCGCTGGGGCAAATTAGGGTTAAGTGCCTAGGCTAATGACACTTCGAGTTGGACCAGCCCCTCCTCTGTCCCTAAGAAAGAGCGAAAGCAGGCCTAGGAGGGAGGGGGAAGGAGAGCAGTGAATGGCTTTGAACATCCCCTCTTAAAAGGCTTTCCTCAGGACAGCCCACTAGGGAGATCCCACACACAAGGGGTCTTCTCTCTAGCGGTGTACCATGGCGCTCTCCGGTGGCCAGCTCCGGTATTGTAGCAAAAGGAGAACGCGGCCAGCTAAAAGTGAAACAGCTCTACACACACGCAGACAGACACAGACACAGGCCTATGCTAATAACGGTCTGACAGGAGTGTGAAGGATTTACTCTCAGCGATGAGGTGTGTGTGTGTGTTTGTGTGTATTGGAGCTTTTTAGACAGCATGTTTCACCCTGGGAAAGTAAAGGACCTGTCAGGACAAATCACTTCTCTATTTCAGCCCAAATGAAAATATGCTGAAAACAAATAACTAGGGTTCCTTCCTACCACCAGTTTCCTAGGCAACTCCTTCTATCTGAAATTGCATTTCTATCTGGTTGCCGCGTGCATGTTTTATTGTGAGTGTTTGTTTGGTCGTCGCAGTGTTTCGAGATGCCGTGTCTCTGAAGTGTGTGTGTGTGTGTGTGTGTTGTTTCATACAAGTGTATGTGTGTGTTTGTTCATGTGTGTGTGTGTGCTTGTGTTGTTGCGTACTGGTATACAGTATGTGTGTGTGCGTACCAGTCTTAGGGGACATGTGTTTTACAGAGCAGAGTGTGTATATTGATGCCTAGCTGACTTCCTTATAGATGTCCAACAAGTCTCACGGTTTTACCAATTTGGCTTCAGATTCTGACGTTTATCTACGTTTCTCCAAACGTCAAAATTTGAAGTTGTTCTATACTCAACATTTTGTAGAAAGAATGACATGAACGAGACAGAGAGCCATAGAAAAGAACGGCAGAATGACAGGAGAGAGAGAGAGAGAGAGAGAGAGAGAGAGAGAGAGAGAGAGAGAGGATGACAGATATAGAGATAAAGAGCTAGATATAGGCCTAGGTTGTGTACTGTTGGTACCTAGGTTGTGTACTGTTGGTACCTAGGTTGTGTACTGTTGGTACCTAGGTTATGTACTGTTGGTACCTAGGTTATGTACTGTTGGTACCTAGGTTATGTACTGTTGGTACCTAGGTTATGTACTGTTGGTACCTAGGTTATGTACTGTTGGTACCTAGGTTATGTACTGTTGGTACCTAGGTTATGTACTGTTGGTACCTAGGTTATGTACTGTTGGTACCTAGGTTATGTACTGTTGGTACCTAGGTTATGTACTGTTGGTACCTAGGTTATGTACTGTTGGTACCTAGGTTATGTACTGTTGGTACCTAGGTTATGTACTGTTGGTACCTAGGTTGTGTACTGTTGGTACCTAGGTTGTGTACTGTAGGTACCTAGGTTGTGTACTGTAGGTACCTAGGTTGTGTACTGTAGGTACCTAGGTTGTGTACTGTTGGTACCTAGGTTATGTACTGTTGGTATCTACGTTGTGTACTGTTGGTACCTAGGTTGTGTACTGTTGGTACCTAGGTTATGTACTGTTGGTACCTAGGTTATGTACTGTTGGTACCTAGGTTATGTACTGTTGGTACCTAGGTTGTGTACTGTTGGTATCTAGGTTGTGTACTGTTGGTACCTAGGTTATGTACTGTTGGTATCTAGGTTGTGTACTGTTGGTACCTAGGTTATGTACTGTTGGTACCTAGGTTGTGTACTGTTGGTACCTAGGTTATGTACTGTTGGTACCTAGGTTATGTACTGTAGGTACCTAGGTTATGTACTGTAGGTACCTAGGTTATGTACTGTAGGTACCTAGGTTACACACACACACACACACACACACACACACACACACACACACACACACACACACACACACACACACACACCTAAAGACACAGCTGTGCAGGTCTATAAAGTTGTGGGCCAGCTCTATGATAAGGCCCATCTGCTGTAGTGGTGTCATTAATAATGCAGGGCCTTTGTACAGGGCTCTCCATCACAAAAACACACACACATTCTCACTAGCCTGACAGTGGTAGTAGTGATGTAGGGTAGCTCTCAAGGGTCCAGAACTCCTTCAACATGTTAGAAGTGAGAGGGGTTTGTGTGTGTTTGAGGGGACTCTCCTCGCTTCGCAAACACACAACCCCCACCACCAGCCAGTGTTGAGTGCTCTGAGTGCTCTGTAAGGGGCTACACCCCCAGTGCTACACTCACTGTAACACTCACACTGAACACTAGCTAAAATACACACTCAGACAGAGATACACTCAAAAACACCCCAACCCAACCATATTTAGGACACAGGGGAGAGTGGGGTAAGTTTATCAAATATTTACATTCAGCATCACTACGTCAAGGGAATATAGTTTTCTTTCTAACAAAGATATCTACATATATTTCAGGATGTTGTGTATCCCTGGAAATAATTTGAATGAATCTAAACACAATCACAATTGCTTTTTGTTTTTTGATCATTTTTAAACAGAGGCGTAACACCTAACAAACACCTTACATTACGGCTCACCTTACCCCCTTACCCCATGCCCATTAGTTCAACTTACCCCATGCCCATTAGTTCAACTTACCCCATGCCCATTAGTTCAACTTACCCCATGCCCATTAGTTCAACTTACCCCATGCCCATTAGTTCAACTTACCCCATGCCCATTAGTTCAACTTACCCCGTGCCCATTAGTTCAACTTACCCCATGGCCATTAGTTCAACTTACCCCGTGCCCATTAGTTCAACTTACCCCATGCCCATTAGTTCAACTTACCCCGTGCCCATTAGTTCAACTTACCCCATGCCCATTAGTTCAACTTACCCCGTGCCCATTAGTTCAACTTACCCCATGCCCATTAGTTCAACTTACCCCATGCCCATTAGTTCAACTTACCCCATGCCCATTAGTTCAACTTACCCCATGCCCATTAGTTCAACTTACCCCATGCCCATTAGTTCAACTTACCCCATGGCCATTAGTTCAACTTACCCCGTGGCCATTGGCTCACCTTACCCCATCCCATTGGCTCACCTTACCCCATGCCCATTGGCTCAACTTACCCCAAGGCAAACATTTTGACTATATTAGCCCACTGTCAGGCTCTGGCCATAGAGAAGCCTATTTGCTTCTCTATGTAACCATGGTCAGAGTCTGACAGGTTTATTCTTTCTGTATCTGGTGGTGGTTTGCGTTGGATCCCTAATTAGAGGCAGCTGCTGCGCATTGTCTCTAATTAGGGATCCTACATAGGTTTGTAATTTTCACACTGGGTTGTGGGTCGTTGTCGATCGTAAGTAACGGTGAAAGTAAGTGTGCAACTTTGTTACGTCCGTCCGTTCATTCCTGTTTGTGTTGGTGAACGCGACGTTGGTATTATCGTGTTTGTTTGTTAGTTCGTACTTTTGGATTGTTTTATACATAGTATACATAATAACAACAATGTCGAACTAAGTCCCTGCGCTGCGTCTTGGTCCGTGACACCCACACAGCTACAACGAAGCACTATGTCTAGAACAATCTTTAAACGATCTACTTTGGTTTGGATGCAAGCATCATGAAATCTTTAACACAATACATACATTTGACTTGGTGAAAATCCGTTTTGTGGGACCTCACTTTTTTGGAGTGGATTCTTCCTTCTCAGACTCCATGAAATTATGACCTGTGGTCAAATTATAATTATATGGTTTCATAGAA
>CM042412.1:5928715-5941215 GCA_023634145.1 Thymallus thymallus
CACTACCCTGCATTACACACTACCCTGCTTTACACACTACCCTGCATTACACACTACCCTGCATTACACACTACCCTGCTTTACACACTACCCTGCATTACACACTACCCTGCATTACACACTACCCTGCATTACACACTACCCTGCATTACACACTACCCTGCTTTACACACTACCCTGCTTTACACACTACCCTGCTTTACAGGGGCAATGCTGTGTGTGTATGTGTGTATGGGGACTTTCTTTAAGACTGCAGTATTCCTTACAGTCACAACCGCCCTACTCAGTCTCTCACCCAGCTACCTCTCCTCAGTCTCTCACCCAGCTACCTCTACTCAGTCTCTCACCCAGCTACCCCTACTCAGTCTCTCACCCAGCTACCCCTACTCAGTCTCTCACCCAGCTAACCCTACTCAGTCTCTCACCCAGCTAACCCTACTCAGTCTCTCACCCAGCTAACCCTACTCAGTTTTCAGTATTTCTCACCAGTGGTGTAAAGTACTTAAGTAAAAATACTTTTAAGTACTTAAGTCATTTTTTGGGGGGTATCTGTACTTTACTATTTATATTTTTGACAACTTTTACATTCACCTCACTACATTCCTAAAGAAAATAATGTACTTTTTACTCCATACTTTTACCCTGACACCTAAAAGTACTAGTTACATTTTGAATGCTCAAGCAGGACAGAATTATCGCACCTATCAATATAACGCTTTGTCATCCCTACTGCCTCTGATCTGGCGTACTCATGAAACAAAAATACTGTTATTGTAAATTATGTCTGAGTGTGCCCCTGTCTGTCTGTAATTAAAAATAATATGAAAATCGTGCCGTCTGGTTTGCTTAATATTTACTTTTACTCAAGTATGACAATTTAGTACTTTTTCCACCGCTGTTTCTTTTTCCACCGCTGTTTCTTTTTCCACCGCTGTTTCTTTTTCCACCGCTGTTTCTTTTTCCACCGCTGTTTCTTTTTCCACCACTGTTTTTCTACCCCTTGATCTAAAAATCAACCAATCAACACTCTGTCAAAGGCATCAGCACCCTTTTGTCTGTCTGTCTGTCTGTCTGTCTGTCTGTCTGTCTGTCTGTCTGTCTGTCTGTCTGTCTGTCTGTCTGTCTGTCTGTCTGTCTGTCTGTCTGTCTGTCTGTCTGTCTGTCTGTCTGTGTGTCTGTGTGTCTGTGTGTCTGTGTGTCTGTCTGTGTGTGTGTGTGTGTGTGTTAACCTACGGAGCAGGAAGAGGAAACGCCCCTCCTTACCTTACCTATGTTTAACTCCTACAGCTCTACCCGAGCACTCCGTTCTGACACCTCAGGTCTCATGGCCCTCCCACTCAGCCCAGCCCAAGCTCTTTTCCTGGCACTACAATTGTGGAACCAGTTTCCCCCTGAAGCTAGGACAGCAGAGTCCCTGCCCATCTTTCAGTATCTTAAGTAATCATCAGCAGAGTCCCTGCTCATTTGAACCCCCCCCCCCCCATGGAGTTGGTCCCCCCTTTTCTGATATTACAGCCTCCACTTCTGTGAAGGCTTTCCACTAGATGTTGGAACATTGCTGCAGGGACTTTCTTCCATTCAGCCACAAGAACATAAGTGAGGTCGGCACTGATGTTGGGCGATTAGGCCTGACTCGCAGTCGGCGTTCCAATTCATCCCAAAGGTGTTCGATGGGGTGGGGTCAGGGTTCTGTACAGGCCAGTCAAGTTCTTCCACACCGATCTTGACAAACCATTTCTGTATGGTCCTCGCTTTGTGCATGGGGGCGTTGTCATGCTGAAACAGGAAAGGGCCTTTCCCAAACTTGCCACAAATTTGGAAGCACAGAATTGTCTAGAATTTCATTGTATGCTGTAGCGTTAAGGGGCCTAGCCCGAACAATGAAAAACAGCCCCATACCATTATTCCTCCTCAACCAAACTTGACAGTTGGCACTTCACAATAACAGCACTAACAGTTGTCCGGAGCAGTTCTAGCAGGGCAGAAATGTTATGAACTGACTTGTTGGAAAGGTGGCATCCTATGTTGGTGCCACGTTGAAAGTCACTGAGCTCTTCAGTAAGGCCATTCTACTGCCAAAGTTTGGCTATGGAGATTGCATGGCTGTGTGCTCTATTTTATACACCTGTCAGCAACGGGTGTGGCTGAAAAAGCAGAATCCACAAATTTGAATGGGTGTCCATATACTTTTGTATACATATACAGTGTATCTTAAGATGAATGGACTAACAGGAAGTCACTCTGGATAGAAGTGTCTGCTAAATGACTAAACTGTTCAATGTAAAAAAAAGTGTGTGTGTTGGGGGGAGGGGGGGAACTCCTCACTAAAGGTAATAAAACGTGTGTTGGGGGGGGGGAACTCCTCACTAAAGGTAATAAAACGTGTGTTGGGGGGGGAACTCCTCACTAAAGGTAATAAAACGTGTGTTGGGGGGGGGAACTCCTCACTAAAGGTAATAAAACGTGTGTTGGGGGGGGAACTCCTCACTAAAGGTAATAAAACGTGTGTTGGGGGGGGAACTCCTCACTAAAGGTAATAAAACGTGTGTTGGGGGGGGGAACTCCTCACTAAAGGTAATAAAACGTGTGTTGGGGGGGGGGGGAACTCCTCACTAAAGGTAATAAAACGTGTGTTGGGGGGGGGAACTCCTCACTAAAGGTAATAAAACGTGTGTTGGGGGGGGGAACTCCTCACTAAAGGTAATAAAACGTGTGTTGGGGGGGGGGGGACTCCTCACTAAAGGTAATAAAACGTGTGTTGGGGGGGATCTCCTCACTAAAGGTAATAAAACGTGTGTTGGGGGGGGGGGAACTCCTCACTAAAGGTAATAAAACGTGTGTTGGGGGGGGGGAACTCCTCACTAAAGGTAATAAAACGTGTGTTGGGGGGGGAACTCCTCACTAAAGGTAATAAAACGTGTGTTGGGGGGGAACTCCTCACTAAAGGTAATAAAACGTGTGTTGGGGGGGGAACTCCTCACTAAAGGTAATAAAACGTGTGTTGGGGGGACTCCTCACTAAAGGTAATAAAACGTGTGTTGGGGGGGAACTCCTCACTAAAGGTAATAAAACGTGTGTTGGGGGGGGGGGGAACTCCTCACTAAAGGTAATAAAACGTGTGTTGGGGGGGGAACTCCTCACTAAAGGTAATAAAACGTGTGTTGGGGGGGGGGAACTCCTCACTAAAGGTAATAAAACGTGTGTTGGGGGGGGGAACTCCTCACTAAAGGTAATAAAACGTGTGTTGGGGGGGGGGGAACTCCTCACTAAAGGTAATAAAACGTGTGTTGGGGGGGAACTCCTCACTAAAGGTAATAAAACGTGTGTTGGGGGGGGGAACTCCTCACTAAAGGTAATAAAACGTGTGTTGGGGGGGGAACTCCTCACTAAAGGTAATAAAACGTGTGTTGGGGGGGGGAACTCCTCACTAAAGGTAATAAAACGTGTGTTGGGGGGGGGGGGACTCCTCACTAAAGGTAATAAAACGTGTGTTGGGGGGGGGAACTCCTCACTAAAGGTAATAAAACGTGTGTTGGGGGGGGGGATCTCCTCACTAAAGGTAATAAAACGTGTGTTGGGGGGGGAACTCCTCACTAAAGGTAATAAAACGTGTGTTGGGGGGGGGGGGATCTCCTCACTAAAGGTAATAAAACGTGTGTTGGGGGGGGAACTCCTCACTAAAGGTAATAAAACGTGTGTTGGGGGGGGGAACTCCTCACTAAAGGTAATAAAACGTGTGTTGGGGGGGGGAACTCCTCACTAAAGGTAATAAAACGTGTGTTGGGGGGGGGAACTCCTCACTAAAGGTAATAAAACGTGTGTTGGGGGGGGGGAACTCCTCACTAAAGGTAATAAAACGTGTGTTGGGGGGGGGAACTCCTCACTAAAGGTAATAAAACGTGTGTTGGGGGGGGGGGGGAACTCCTCACTAAAGGTAATAAAACGTGTGTTGGGGGGGGAACTCCTCACTAAAGGTAATAAAACGTGTGTTGGGGGGGGGGAACTCCTCACTAAAGGTAATAAAACGTGTGTTGGGGGGGGGGACTCCTCACTAAAGGTAATAAAACGTGTGTTGGGGGGGGGGAACTCCTCACTAAAGGTAATAAAACGTGTGTTGGGGGGGGGGGAACTCCTCACTAAAGGTAATAAAACGTGTGTTGGGGGGGGGGAACTCCTCACTAAAGGTAATAAAACGTGTGTTGGGGGGGGGAACTCCTCACTAAAGGTAATAAAACGTGTGTTGGGGGGGAACTCCTCACTAAAGGTAATAAAACGTGTGTTGGGGGGGGGGAACTCCTCACTAAAGGTAATAAAACGTGTGTTTGGGGGGGGGAACTCCTCACTAAAGGTAATAAAACGTGTGTTGGGGGGGGGGAACTCCTCACTAAAGGTAATAAAACGCGAGGCCAGTGTGCCCCTCCAACAAGTGGGATAAATAGGAGAGAGCAATCCCTGAGAGAAAATGAGAGACAGTACAAAAAGAGAGAGAAGAGAAAGAGATACGAAGGAGGGAGAGAGAGAGATGAGTGAAGGAGAGAGAAGAGGGGGGGGGGGAGAGAGAAGAGGGAGGGAGAGATATCTGGCTGCAGTTGAAACAGGCTTCAAAGGAATATTAATGTGATCCTGTGCAGGAGCTGAACATGGAGGAAGGAAAGGAGGGAAGAGGAGGAAGAGGAGGAGAAGAATGCAGATGGCTGCCATGATGCTGTGGATTCCACTCTGCACCTTTTTCCAGGTCAGGAGTCTGGGAGTGGCTGGCCGTTTAGATCCATCCCCCCTGACAAAATCTAGCTCCTCCTCCTAAGCCTATTGCAGGTCTGCTTCACTGCAGCTAAAAATAAATCAGCATCCACATCCTGACAAGATCCACATCTAACCCACAGCTCTCAACTTCGGTTTGGGCACTTGAATATAAACATATATTTTTTCAAATCAAAATGCATTTTATTTTGGCAGAAATGCCTTCTGGAACATGTGAACTTTCATGTGCCTCAATAACAAACGTTTATTCCATCTGTAAATACAAATAAAATGTTTAAATTACGAGCCTAGTTGGTTTTGCCACGGAAAAAGACAGGAACCTTCCCGCTAGCCATGATTGGCTGATATAATGGATAATGGAAATGCCGGGAGATTAGTTTATTTAGCATGCTTCTGTTTATAACGTGAGTTTACTCAGTATGTGTTGATAGTCCTTTCTACCATGCCGTTTTTGAAATATATAACGTTAACCATCGAGAACTACAAAAGTTGCTACTTTTCTCAACAACATTGATGCCCTGAATTTAGCAGGCGCTATCGACAGATCAGTTGGAAAAAGTGATTTGCTACTTTCTGCACACGCCACGGTCAGTGTGAACCAGAGTGACTTCCTTATTGTAGGCTACTACTTTCACCATTTTTTGTCTTGAAATATTTGTTTGTTTACTAAACTAATCACTCTGTTTAGCAAATGACCTCACATGTGAATCCTTAAAGAGATGGGTGGGGCTAAGGCTTAAGAGGGTGTGAACGGTGCTGAATGGGTGTAGAAGAACTCTCCAATAGGTGTACCAAAACATTCAAGGGCCATTTTCTCAAAAGTGAGGTTACAAGTTTATCAACATTCAAAGCAGAATTACTTTCCCATTGTTCCTCAACTGTAGTGTATGATATACCATTTTCTAGCTTGTACTCTACTTTTATCAGGTGTAAAAAAATATGACGTCCATCCAGGTAAACAAGGCATTGTGAGATGGCTTCAAAACCGGCCACTAGGGGCAACTATGAGCGCTATTATCATCAAGTAGGCTTGGGGTTTGCCAGGGCGTTGTGGACGGGGATGGGGTGAGACTGTGAGAGCTTCAGTGAGACTGTGAGAGGTTGTTGTCCAGGGTGGTATTTCCCCATGATCCACAGACGGTCCATATCCCCATAGGTCAACGTCTATTGGACAGATAGACAGGTCAGACAGACAGACATATGGACACAAACAGACAGACGGACAGACAGACACTGGGCAGACAGACACAGGGCAGACAGACACAGGGCAGACAGACACTGGGAAGACAGACACTGGGAAGACAGACACTGGGAAGACAGACAAACACAGGGCAGACAGACAGGGCAGACAGGGCAGACAGACAGACACTGGGAAGACAGACACTGGGAAGACAGACACTGGGAAGACAGACACTGGGAAGACAGACACTGGGAAGACAGACACTGGGAAGACAGACTGTCCCAGCTGGATAGACTCGAGTTGTGGTCGATTCCATTTCATTCCTGTCTGTTGAATTGGACATTAAGTTTCTCTATAGATAAGCATGGCTAGCTGATCTGTCTACAACTGTCTGTATGTATGTGTGTGTCTAAATGTGTGTGTATGTGTGTGTATTTGTGTGTGTGTGTGTGTGTGTGTGTGTGTGTCTGGTAGTTTAGCTAGAGTGCCTGTATCTCCCCAGGCTAGCAGTAGGAGTGGGAGGAGAGCAGGAGGCCGTACTTTAGAAGCATTACGCAGGGCGGAGCGGCTCCACTGAGAACATTGAAGTCAGCATCCACATGGGATCCCGGTGTACACTCACTCTTTAAAGGGTTAACACACGTCAGAGAGATGGAGAGATGCAGACAGAGGAGGAGAGATACGGTAAGAGACGGAATAGAGATGGAAAGAAACAAAAGAGAGACAACTAAGAGGATGAGAAAGAGGAATATAAATGAGGAAAGAGAAGAAGAGAAGAGATGAAGGGAGGAATGAGGACTGAGGAGGGAGAAGAGAACGGAGTGGGAAGGAAGAGAAGAAGAGAGAAGAAAATAGGTTAAAAGATGAAAAGAGAAGACACTGGAAGAGAAGACACTGGAAGAGAAGACACTGGAAGAGACTGGAGAAGACACTGGAAGAGACTAGAGAAGACACTGTAAGAGACTGGAGAAGACACTGGAAGAGACTGGAGAAGACACTGGAAGAGAAGACAATGGATTAGACTGGAGAAGACTATAGAAGATATTAGAAGGTGGGATTCATGAAGTGCTAGTGTTCCAGCCAGTCAATCATTTCCAGGGCATGAAGCAGTCAGACTCATCATCTCCAAGGGATCCCACACTGTTGGGGCTGCCCTTATACCACCAAGGAACTCTCACACAAACACACACAAGTTATGCTGTTAAACACACACGGGTGAGAATACAGATTATGCTGAGAACACATACGCAAGCACACACATGCACATACACATTAGCACAAAAACACTTTTCTTTGTCTCATTTTCTTATGACAAATTGAAGATGGAAGTTCTCTACAGAAATGGATAATAAAAACTTGACATGTTTTTGGACATAACAGCTTTTTTTATCCAGATCAATTCCTCATGTTCAAGTAAGGTGCCTATCTGGAATACACAAACATACAGTTTGTGCAGCAGAATTAAATCAAACATACACTATCGTTCAAAAGTTTGGGGTTACTTAGAAATGTCCATGTTTTTGAAAGAAAAGCAACATTTTTGTCCATTAAAATAACTTCAAATTGAGAGAAATACAGTGTATACAACTGAGCAAGAGGACAAGTACATTAGAGTGTCTAGTTTGAGAAACAGACGCCTCACAAGTCCTCAACTGGCAGCTTCATTAAATAGTACCCGCAAAACACCAGTCTCAATGCAAACAGTGACGAGGCGACTCCGGGATGCTGGTCTTCTAGGCAGAGTTGCAATGAAAAAAACATATCTTCCTCTGTCCAGTGTCTGTGTTCTTTTGCCCATCTTAATCTTTTCTTTTTATTGGCCAGTCTGAGATATGGCTTTTTCTTTGGAACTCTGCCTAGAAGGCCAGCATCCCAGAGTCCTCTTCACTGTTGACATTGAGACTGGTGTTTTGCGGGTACTATTTAATGAAGCTGCCAGTTGAGGACTTGTGAGGCGTCTGTTTCTCAAACTAGACACTCTAATGTACTTGTCCTCTTGCACAGTTGTGCACCGGGGCCTCCCACTCCTCTTTCTATTCTGGTTAGAGCCAGTTTGCACTGTTCTGTGAAGGGAGTAGTACACAGCGTTGTACAAGATCTTCAGTTTCTTGGCAATTACTCACATGGAATAGCCATCATTTCTCAGAACAAGAATAGACTAACGAGTTTCAGAAGAATGTTGCCTGTAATCAAACCCACAAATGTTGATACTCTAGATACTCAACTAGTCTAAAGAAGGCCAGTTATATTGCTTCTTTAAATCAGCACAACAGTTTCAGCTGTGCTAACATCACTGCAAAAGGGTTTTCTAATGATCAATTAGCCTTTTAAAATGATAAACTGGGTTTGGCTAACACAACGTGCAATGGAACGCAGGAGTGATGGTTGCTGATAATGGGCCTCTGTACACCTACAGTGGGGAGAACAAGTATTTGATACACTGCCGATTTTACAAAGCATGTAGAGGGCTGTAATTTTTATCATAGGTACACTTCAACTGTGAGAGACGGAATCTAAAACAAAAATCAAGAAAATCACATTGTATGAATTTTAAGTAATTCATTTGCATTTTATTGCATGACATAAGTATTTGATCACCTACCAACCAGTAAGAATTCCGGCTCTCACAGACCTGTTAGTTTTTCTTTAAGAAGCCCTCCTGTTCTCCACTCATTACCTGTATTAACTGCGCCTATTTGAACTCGTTACCTGTATAAAAGACACCTGTCCACACACTCAATCAAACAGACTCCAACCTCTCCACAATGGCCAAGACCAGAGAGCTGTGTAAGGACATCAGGGATAAAATTGTAGACCTGCACAAGGCTGGGATGGGCTACAGGACAATAGGCAAGCAGCTTGGTGAGAAGGCAACAACTGTTGGCGCAATTATTAGAAAATGGAAGAAGTTCAAGATGAGGGTCAATCTCCCTCGGTCTAGGGCACCATGCAAGATCTCACCTCGTGGGGCATCAATGAGGAAGGTGAGGGATCAGCCCAGAACTACACGGCAGGACCTGGTCAATGACCTGAAGAGAGCTGGGACCACAGTCTCAAAGAAAACCATTAGTAACACACTATGCCGTCATGGATTAAAATCCTGCAGCGCACGCAAGGTCCCCCTGCTCAAGCCAGCGCATGTCCAGGCCCGTCTGAAGTTTGCCAATGACCATCTGGATGATCCAGAGGAGGAATAGGAGAAGGTCATGTGGTCTGATGAGACAAAAATAGATATTTTTGGTCTAAACTCCACTCGCCGTGTTTGGAGGAAGAAGAAGGATGAGTACAACCCCAAGAACACCATCCCACGCATGGAGGTGGAAACATCATTCTTTGGGGATGCTTTTCTGCAAAGGGGACAGGACGACTGCACCGTATTGAGGGGAGGATGGATGGGGCCATGTATTGCGAGATCTTGGCCAACAACCTACTTCCCTCAATAAGAGCATTGAAGATGGGTCTTGGCTGGGTCTTCCAGCATGACAACGACCCGAAACACACAGCCAGGGCAACTAAGGAGTGGCTCCGTAAGAAGCATCTCAAGGTCCTGGAGTGGCCTAGCCAGTCTCCAGACCTGAACCCAATAGAAAATCTTTGGAGGGAGCTGAAAATCCGTATTGCCCAGCGACAGCCCCGAAACCTGAAGGATCTGTATGGAGGAGTGGGCCAAAATCCCTGCTGCAGTGTGTGCAAACCTGGTATAGAACTACAGGAAACGTATGATCTCTGTAATTGCACCAAATATTAATTGTACCAAATATTAAGTTCTGCTTTTCTGATGTATCAAATACTTATGTCATGCAATAAAATGCAAATGAATTACTTAAAATTCATACAATGTGATTTTCTGGATTTTTGTTTTAGATTCTGTCTCTCACAGTTGAAGTGTACCTATGATAGAAATTATAGACCTCTACATGTTTTGTAAGTAGGAAAACCTGCAAAATCGGCAGTGTATCAAATACTTGTTCTCCCCACTGTATGTAGATATTCCGTTTCCAGCTACATTTACAACATTAATAATGTCTAGACCGTATTTCTGATAAATGTGATGTTATTTTAATGGACAAAAAATTAGCTTTTCTTTCAAAAACAAGGACATTTCTAAGTGACCCCAAACTTTTGAACGGTAGTGTATATATTTAAAATAAATAATAAAATAAACCTATTTCCCTCCCATGGTAAAATAATACTAATAGATATATCCAACCAATTTCCCTCCCATGGTAAAATAATACTAATAGATATATCAAATCTATTTCACTCCCATGGTAAAATACTAATACTAATAGATATATCAAACCCATTTCCCTCCCATGGTAAAATAATACTAATAGGTATATCAAACCCATTTCTCTCCCATGGTAAAATACTAATACTAATAGATATATCAAACCCATTTCCCTCCCATGGTAAAATACTAATAGATATATCAAACCCATTTCCCTCCCATTGTGAAATAATACTACAGGTAAACCCTACAGTTGGCATCACCCTACCAGTGATGGAACACACAACATGAGGGTCAACCAATCATTGGATTCAACTGATATCTGCGGGTGGGAGGGCTCCATCAACCAATCCGCCTCCTCAGAAATGACATCGCCTCCCTTCCTCTGTCTTATTGGCTTGTTCTGTGTCAAATGGAACCACTGGGCCTGGGATTAAATGGGTTTAGTGATGAATCTAGGTGTGGATCCGCCCCCGTTGTGTCAAGGGGTGGGAACAACCTTTTACTAGGGACACAAAATGTTTCCCAACCCCTCCCAGGGCAGAGCAGGGAGGCAGTGGTGCAACAAATACCAGCAGCAGCGTCTTATAATTCCATGGCAGCGTACATTTTCAAATTAATAACGGTTTCACGGTACTGAGTAAAATATAGTAACAGCTATAACGGCAGATAACCTAATCTAATATAAGCCTAGCGTATCTTAGCAACCTTGTTAATTCAGAGTGGAGCAGTGGGGTAAGCAGCGGGAGAACAGCATCCATTATCAAAGACACACCCATCAGTCACACACGAGCGCACACTCTTGTACAGCTAACCTTGTGGGGACACAATTCAGTCTCATTCAAAATCCTATTTTCCCCAAACCCCTAAACATAACCCTAACCTTAACCCTAACCTGTACTCTTAACCCAAAAACCTAACCTTAACCCTAACCCTAAACCTAACCCTAAAACTAACCCTATAACTAATTCTAACCCTGACACTAATTCTAAGCTTAACCTTAAACCCTCTAGAAATAGTATTTGACCTCGTGGGGAGACTAACAAAATGTCCCCAGTTGGTCCAAATGTTTGTTTGTATACTATTCTTATGGGGACTTTTGGTCCCCATAAGAATACGTGCGCACGCACATGCACACACACACACACAATCACTTACTGACACTGAAAGACCATACTTACTAACACTTACATTACACACACTCACACCAAATCTCAATTACTTATGCACACACACACACACACACACCACACACACACACACACACCACACACACACACACACACACAGATCCCGGGGCTTACTGTAAGCAGACGGGAGAACAGAGGGGTGTAGAGTGGAACAATGGGATCTTAATCAGCAGAGCTGCATTTCAAAACCTCTCCCTCTCTACAACACTGTTTCCAGATAAGATTGGAAACTGCTATTTATATCCAACAACAAAAGAAGCCAACCAATGGCTTGATTTAGGTTTACTTGAAGTCTGATCTAAATGAGGGCGTACGGGAGAGTGGAGTCAGGGTGCTACTCTGCAGTGCAACGGGAGGAGGACAGCCCAAACGGAAGCAGCACTGGTAGTCACGTCAGCACTGCAGCTAATAGGCATTTGAACACGCTCAGTTAGTGAACTACATTTCCCACGCGTTCAGAAAGACTTGGTGCAGGTGTGTGGCACACAGACCTGAGCTAAGTGTAGTCCAGCATACAATAGGAGAGCCAAGTCCAGAATAGCCCAACCTGACGCGGCATGACACGAGACCCCACACACACTGCCCAACACTTTCACTCTCTCTCCTTCTCTCAGCAAATGAGTAGAGAGCGAAGCTCAGGCCAGGGCCAAGCCAAGCCCTCCTCATTCCCAGAGAGAGAGCTCCGAGCTGGGCTAGGCTGTGAGGGAGAGAGGGGTTGGTGGAGGGCTGGAGCCCAAATCCCAGCCACTCTGACGGGATTTAGAGAGCAATTCACACTGGATGAGAGATAGAAGAGAGGGGGAGGAGACAGATGGAGGAGAGAGGGGAGAGAATGAGGGGGCTAAAGAGGAGAAAGGAGGAGAGAGAGAACGATAGAGTGTTGAGGACAGAGGAGGAGCAAAGATTAGGGCTGACCCCATTTAATCGACTGGTCGATTGTATGGTCAATAGGCTGTTGGTCGACCGAGCAAAAAAATCTAAAAACATTTCATGCTGTACCTGTCTGATTGGCTGCTGTCTGAGTGGACTAATCCATTGTAGCTGTCTGAGTGGACTGATCCATTGTGGAGGCCGTGGGGACAGTATATATTTATATTTTATAACAGATGCGCTTTCTCCAACGTTGGATAGTGGGATC
>CM042412.1:5943715-5948715 GCA_023634145.1 Thymallus thymallus
CCCAATGTCAGGCAAGGCAATTGGTCAGAACACTGGCACTGGAGTTCCATCTACACACACGCATGCGCGCACACACTGGAGCTTACAACTCACAAATGGTTGGACGGATGGAAACACACACGGACGGATGGACAAATTTATGGAGACACGCATGGGAAGAAGCGAGAGCAAGCAGGCACCCACGGGAATGCACAAAACAACAACTGACGGAGAGAATTGTGTTTGAACAAATATAATGCTGTTTATCAGAGAACAAGTTAACTACTGACTTTCAGCATGAATATAGAGAAGGGTACTCAACTTGAACTGCACTGACTCAGATGACTGATGATTGGTTAAAATAAATGGATAATAAGATGGTAGTTGAAGCTGTGTTGTTAGATTTCAGTGCAGCCTTTTCATTTTATTGATCATAAATTGTCCTTGAAGAAACTCACTTGATATGGCTTTACATCACCTGCCGTCACATGGTTGGAGAGTTACTTATTCAATAGAACCCAGAGAGTGTTCTTCAATGGAAGCTTCTCTAACATCAGATATGTACAGTGCGGCGTCCCTCAGGGCAGTTGCCTTGGGCCGTTACTCTTCTCTATTTTTACAAATGATTTGCCATTGGTCTTACAGAAAGGTAGAAGGACTATGTATGCGGATGATTCCACTCTACATATCAGCACCCAAAGCCAGTAAACTCACTGAAATTCTAAATTAGGAATTACAGTCAATATCAGAATGGGTTATAATAATAAACTGGTCATGAATACATAGAAAACCAAACCATCTCATGGAACAACGAGGGCTGCAAGGGGACACACACAAACACAGACACCATTATTTTTAGTTGTATTGTTTGCATTATATTTCAGTATTTTAGTTTGAATATCGTTGTATTTTACATTTGCGTGACTATAATAAACAAATAAACACAGACGTAACAGCTTTTCTTCCGTCCCTCTCCACTCCCCTCGCCCCTACCTGGCCTCGAACCAGGGACCCTCTGCACACATCGTCAATAGTCACCCTCGAAGCATCATTACCCATGGAGCGAGAGACGTCACCGATTGAAACGCTACTAGCGCGCACCGCTAACTAGCTAGCCGTTTCACACCGGTTACACACACACGCCAACTGGCAACACACACCCTTAAACTGACCACCGAAACACAGTAAAATAGACACTCAAAACGAAACACACAACACAACACTCTCCCCCTCTCCCTCTCATCCATAGCACTCACCTGAACCTTTTTATTTTTCATGATAATTCTGCAGAAACCCAGGCAGAGACGGCTGCTTGGTGGAGCGCCTGCAGCTCTGCACAAAGCGCTCTCTTATTGATGTTTTATTAACATGACCATCAATATTGAAGAGACACGAACTAATGAAGCCACAGAAAAAAAGTTGCAGAGACTATTTACAGTGCAGTGGAGGGAAGATGGAACTACTACTTCCATTTATTTTTGTATTTTTAAGTGTAACCAGAATGCCCCCTCTTTTTCTCCTCTCACCTCCCCTCTCCCCTCCCCTTCCATCATTATTTCTACCCCTCCAACCTCCCTCTCTCTCTCTCTCTCTCTCCTGTCTTCACTACTCTAGTATCATATCAAGGCGGTTGGAGGGATTGAAGGTGTACGAATAACAGTAACTCATAGGGTTAGTATGACTAGGTCTGAGCTCTAATGACAACGTCACCCAGTAATGTGTCTGCTAATAGGCATGGAGTTGTAATAAAGACAGTAAAAGAGTACAGTACATTAGGCAACCTCAGCAGTTTTCCCCCTAGCATGACATTTCCATGTTGGAAAAGTAATCTCTGTCATGACATTTAGAGGGGCTGTTTGCATAATACTCCTGTTAGCATGCAGTGTGTGGTACTCGCTGTGTGTGTGTCTGTGTGTGTGAGAGAGAGAGAGTGACAGAGTGCATACTGGTCCTGTTATCATTCAGTGTGTATCTGTGTGTGTGTGTGTGTGTGTGTGTGTGTGTGTGTGTGTGTGTGTGTGTGTGTGTGTGTGTGTGTGTGAGAGTGTGTGTGTGTGTGTGTGTGTGTGTGTGTGTGTGTGTACCATATACTGTATGTACTTATATTCATCCAGTCCAAGTGTCCTTTGAAG
Organism: Thymallus thymallus; assembly: GCA_023634145.1. Lineage (NCBI taxonomy): Eukaryota > Metazoa > Chordata > Actinopteri > Salmoniformes > Salmonidae > Thymallus > Thymallus thymallus. The sequence continues at coordinate 5,945,827 of CM042412.1, forward strand.
AAGAGATTGTTACTGTAATGTCAAACACACTAGATTGTTACTGTAATGTCAAACACACTAGATTGTTACTGTAATGTAAAACACACTAGATTGTTACTGTAATGTCAAACACACTAGATTGTTACTGTAATGTCAAACACACTAGATTGTTACTGTAATGTCAAACACACTAGATTGTTACTGTAATGTAAAACACACTAGATTGTTACTGTAATGTAAAACACACTAGATTGTTACTGTAATGTAAAACACACTAGATTGTTACTGTAATGTCAAACACACTAGATTGTTACTGTAATGTAAAACACACTAGATTGTTACTGTAATGTAAAACACACTAGATTGTTACTGTAATGTCAAACACACTAGATTGTTACTGTAATGTCAAACACACTAGATTGTTACTGTAATGTAAAACACACTAGATTGTTACTGTAATGTCAAACACACTAGATTGTTACTGTAATGTCAAAGCATTGACCACTCCATTGGGAGCTGATAGTTGGCATTCTATTTTCATGTATTCACCTATCATCCAGCTCCACTAGTGATTGTCCTGGGTCGTATTAATTTGGCATGAAAACTGAAGAGAGAGAGAACCTGCACTCATTGACAAACAGCTTGTTTTCATTTTCCATTTAAAAAAAAAGGTTTTACCACGGTGTGGCCAAAAGACTACGACTCGGTACCATGGCAACTCCATTGGTTAGCTCTGCCTGACGCTCTGATTGGCTCTGCGAGCTATGTTATTGATTTGAATAGGAATGTGCTTATACGGCCATCAATATTCCTGCACATTTCTGATCTCTATCCCCACACCCCTGTTTTCAGTTGCATCTCCTCTCCCGCTGGATAGGCTGCTGATACAGGGAAACCCAAAGTAGCTTCCATCAGGAATATGATGATCAGTGATTCTACCACACACACACACACATTCATTTCAGCTCAATTAATTTGACTAAAGATGAGAGGCCATAAGTGGATGGTACTTAATTAGACTGTATCAGAAATGGATCATTAATATTAGCTAAAAAGGCTCTCCCAGCTATTGACTTTAAGTTAAATGTACTGAGAAGATAATCAGATCAACTATTGATTGCTCTTGCCTTGATGTGCTCCCAGCACTTCTGAGAACCTCAAACCAATGAGAATCAGGGGTCAGGGGTTAGGGGTAAAGCCAGGGTTGGGGTCATGCAGGCTCAGGGTCAAGGGTCAGAGTTGTCCGTTTGGGGTCCGATATCGGGGTTACTAGTTGAACCCATACAGGCCAGAGGAGTCATTTTGACATAAGAAGCCATGTTGGTAGACCCATCCTCTCACTCAAACCCTGGGCTGCGTTCATTAGGGCACACCATAGCAAAAAACTGGGCAACAGAAAACAAAAGAGCACTTCCTATTGGACATGTTCAGATAAGGCCTCCCCGTTTTAATTCCATTTAGTGCCTAGTGAATGTGACCCTGTCTTTAGTCATGATGACAGCCATGCCTCCAGATATACAGCTGTCAAGGCGATTCAGGACAAGGGAACACAGCGCATATTGTAAGTGACATATTGCTATTAAAACGTTGTTCACTAAGTGGAACGTTGATCTAAGTCCGTCAGACTTGTCCCCATGTGGCATTGGCAGTGCCATCCCCTGCCATACTCTGGTCCAGCGGCTGGCCACCACTGCCCTGGCCCAGACCAGCTTCCAGTCACTACCCGGCCTCCTCGCAAATCCCATTTCATGCCAGAGACGTTACGGAAATTCCAGAAAGGCAAAACAAAGAGCGACCAGTACAGCTGGGGAGCGATGCATTGTGCCGACAATCACTGTGAAATCAGTGGAACAAAACAGAAAACAGAACTCTGCTGCCACGACTACCACTCCCAACAATACAGTATGCAACACACTATTATGCTGATGCTGCTAGTACTGTGTGTGTGTGTGTGTGTGTGTGTGTGTGTGTGTGTGTGTGTGTGTGTGTGTGTGTGTGTGTGTGTGTGTGTGTGTGTGTGTGTGTGTGTGTGCAATTAGAGTAAACGTTCTACTACATCTTGAAGGTCAACCACGCTGACTTAGTACACCATGAGCTGACATGTTACACTGCTATTATTAAAGATATTAGCATAGTGTAGACTAATCAGCAAGTTGTGTGTGTGTGTGTGTGTGTGTGTGTGTGTGTGTGTGTGTGTGTGTGTGTGTGTGTGTGTGTGTGTGTGTGTGTGTGTGTGTGTGTGTGTGTACGCATGTGTGTATAAGATATTCAACCTCATGTTCATCAGAAGTCAATCTAGCAAAAATAATGTCAATGTTCTACAACATTAGTCTGATAATATAGGTCCATATAGTCTACAACATTAGTCTGATGTTAATATAGGTCTATATAGTCTACAACATTAGTCTGATGTTAATATAGGTCTATATAGTCTACAACATTAGTCTGATGTTGTTATAGGTCTATATAGTCTACAACATTAGTCTGATGTTAATATAGGTCCATATAGTCTACAACATTAGTCTGATGTTAATATAGGTCTATATAGTCTACAACATTAGTCTGATGTTGTTATAGGTCTATATAGTCTACAACATTAGTCTGATGTTAATATAGGTCTATATAGTCTACAACATTAGTCTGATGTTAATATAGGTCTATATAGTCTACAACATTAGTCTGATGTTAATATAGGTCTATATAGTCTACAACATTAGTCTGATGTTAATATAGGTCTATATAGTCTACAACATTAGTCTGATGTTAATATAGGTCTATATAGTCTACAACATTAGTCTGATGTTAATATAGGTCTATATAGTCTACAACATTAGTCTGATGTTGTTATAGGTCTATATAGTCTACAACATTAGTCTGATGTTAATATAGGTCTATATAGTCTACAACATT
>CM042412.1:5953715-5983715 GCA_023634145.1 Thymallus thymallus
TTAACCACATTGAACACCTTTGGGATGAAGTGGCGCAGCAGTCTAAGGCACTGTATCTCAGTGCAAGGGGTGTCACTACAGTCCCTGGTTTGAATCCAGGCTGTAACCCATCTGGCCGTATTGGGAGTCCCATAGGACCGCGCACAATTGGCCCAGTGTCGTCCAGGTTTGGCCGGGGTAGGCCGTCATTTTTTAAATTGTTCTTAACTGACTTGCCTAGTTAAATAAAGGTTAAATAAAAAATAAAAAATAATAATAATAATAATTGGAACGCTGACTGCGTGCCAGGCCTAATCGCCCAGCTTCAGTGCCCAACCTCACTTATGCTCTTGTGGCTAAATGGAAGCATGTCCTCGCTTAAATGTTCCAAAATCTAGTAGAAAGCCTTCCCAGAAGAGTGGAGGCTGTTATAGCAGCAAAGGGGGGACCCACTCCATATTAATGCCCATGATTTTGGAATGGGCATTCAACAAGCAGGTGTCCATACTTTTGTCAATGTAGTGTATAACCAAATAGGGTTCAATGGCTCACTTATATATATATATATATATATATATATATATATATATATATATATATATATATATATATAAATATAGAGCATCCTTATTTTTAGCGTTCAGCCCGTTGAGAAACGCTAAGGATTCTGGTATTTCCTTTGGGTAATTTGTACTACCTGTCCTTTTTGTTTGGCAAGAACTGAACTGGACACATTCTCCCAACTCAGAAAAGACTAGGTGCCATTCCTGGAATCAGGGGTCTGTTCAGAAGAGTGCATCACAAAAAATTCAGATAAAAATGCATTTTGTCATGCAGAATTGGGCGTCATGTCAGTTCTATCTGCAATGTTCTGAACATTTCACCTCACTGCATATACCTCAGGAGGTCACTTACTCCAACTCAGAGGAGACTAGGTGCCATTTCTGGAATTACACTGGGGGTCAAAAGTTTGGAATATTACTCATTCAATGTTTTACATTGTAGAATAAAAGTGGAAACTATGACATAACACATAACACACCAAAAAAAGTGTTCAACAGATTTTAATAGCCACCTTTGCCTTGATGACAGCTTTGCACACTCTTGGCATTCTCTCAACCTGCTTCACCTGGATGCTTTTCCATCAGTCTTGAAGGAGTTCCCACATATGCTGAGCACTTATTGGCTGCTTTTCCTTCACTGCGGTATGACTCATCCCAAACCATCTAAATTTGATTGAGGTTGAAACCAAAAATCTCAAAATTTGGACTCCAGACCAAAGGACAAATTTCCACTGGTCTAATGTCCATTGCTCATGTTTCTTGGCCCAAGCAAGTCTCTTCTTCTTATTGGTGTCCTTTAGTAGTGGTTTCTTTGCAGCAATTTGACCATGAAGGCCTGATTCACACAGTCTCCTCTGAACAGTTGATGTTGAGATGTGTCTGTTTACTTGAACTATGTGAAGCATTTATTTCGGCTGCAATCTGAGGCTGGTAACTCTAATGAACTTATCCTCTGCACCAGAGGTATTTCTGGGTCTTCCATTCCTGTGGCGGTCCTCATGAAGCTGGTTGAGAGAATGCCATGAGTGTGCAAAGCTGTCATCAAGGCAAAGGGTGGGTACTTTGAAGAATCTCAAATATACAATTGTTTAACACTTTTTCGGTTACTACATGATTCCATATGTGTTATATCATAGTTTTGATGTCTTCACTTTTATTCTAAAATGTAAAAAAAATTGTGCAAATAAAGAAAAACCCTTGAATAAGTAATACTCCAAACTTTTGGCCCCCAGTGTATATGTCACACATTGATCAGTCGCATCACACCTTGCCTGAAGACAAGGAGGTGGGGTTTGGCCGGGTGACAAGCCAATGGACCGCCTGGCAGAGTGACAACGAGGAAACAGCAGCCATTGACAATGGTGACAGCCAGAAGTCACACTTTTGTACTGTGCCTGTACCTCTCACTGTTGTGCTATTCTTAGTATCTCTTGCTAGTGAGAGTTGCTATCAAAGTGTTAAGGAATGATTTGATGGCAGGTTTTTGGACAGAATGTCAAAAACACATTAGTTACTTTGTCTAACGATTCCTTACACAGTACATGGATCTCTCTCTCTCTCTCTCTCTCTCTCTCTCTCTCTCTCTCTCTCTCTCTCTCTCTCTCTCTCTCTCTCTCTCTCTCTCTCTCTCTCTCTCTCTCTCTCTCTCTCTCTCTCTCTCTCTCTCTCTCTCTCTCTCTCTCTCTCTCTCTCTCTCTCTCTCTCTCTCTCTCTCTCTCTCTCTCTCTCTCTCTCTCTCTCTCTCTCTCTCTCTCTCTCTCTCTCTCTCTCTCTCTCTCTCTCTCTCTCTCTCTCTCTCTCTCTCTCTCTCTCTCTCTCTCTCTCTCTCTCTCTCTCTCTCTCTCTCTCTCTCTCTCTCTCTCTCTCCTCTCTCTCTCTCTCTCAAAAACAAATGTCGGAATAGGGAACAATAGACTGATGTTGACACAAATGATTGGGTGACTTTTCTTCCAAGCCAGAATCCCAGCAGCTGAAGTGGAAGGCATGAGGCAGGCAGGCAACGGATGGAAGATGTGATAGCTTCAGCAACACAGAGAAGATCTGAGCAAAAAGTCTTCCTCACATTATCATCTCCTAACTCCTGTCTGTGTGGTGTGTGTGACAGAAAAGTGTGTGTGTCAGTTTCGGTAACACTGAATGTATGAATCCCAAACAACAGCTTCAATATGATATAAATATAACATCTCATCTATGCAATTTCTGTCCAATTTAATGTAAGTATCAAGTCTCCAAGGTAACAGAGCCATGTAGAGAGCATACTGGAGTTAAAGTCAACAACACCATGAAGCAAAGAGTTCATCAATAAGCTAACATACATAAACGTTGTATGTACTCTAAAACAAATTAGATTTTCAGTCAGGATGACATGATATTGACGGAGCTAAACATCGACGGAAGATCCCACGACTACGTCACAGAAATAGCCAAGAGTATGATAGATAGATGCTAGCCAAGAGTATGACAGATAGATGCTAGACAAGAGTATGACAGATAGATGCTAGACAGAGAGAGAATGAAAGACAGGCAGACTCAGAGAGAGAGAGAGAGCGCGAGAGGGCTATGTATTTCCATTAGATGTGGAAGGATACAAAACCTTGAGGAGGTGCGCTGAGGCTCATGAATCGATGCCTCCCTTCTGGCCCTGATTAACACCCGCAACCAGGACACAGGAGAAGAGAGGGATGAGGATGGAGGGCAGTACAGACAGAACATATAATGACTCATCACTTCAAACATACACTTCTTTATTTCCACCATGACTTAATCCTTTGATACTGTGAGTGTGGACATTTACTAGTGAAAGTGTACGAGAGAAATTGTGCAAATGAACAAAGTTTTGATGTATGCTTTTCTGAAGGAAGAGCAGCATGTGTCCACGGCACAGGATGTTGGTGGCACCTTAATTGGGGAGGACGGGCTCGTGGTAATGGCTGGAGCAGAATGGGTGGAATGGTATCAAATACATCAAACGCACGGTTTCCATGTGTTTGATGCTCTTCTAGCCATTATTATGAGCCGTCCTCCCCTCAGCAGCCTCCACTGCTACACGGAGAAGAACAGAAGGAGAAAGAGGAATGCTAGTAAGGAGCACAGGGAAAAAATGTCAGCTGTACAGAGCTCATCCCGAGCTCTGACTTCTGGCAGAAATACATTCTAAGATATCTGATGGCAAACATTTAGTAGTGAAATTACAAGTGTAACTTCATCACCTCATGTGCGCCGCACAACAGAGACTCGCTAACAGATATAGAACGCTATGGAATCCCCAGTTCGCTTTCTCCCATTGTGCTATTTACAAACAAAACACGTGACTGGCTGTTTTGGGCATCTACATTAAGCTTCTTAAAATAATGTGACAGGTGAAATGAAGAACATAATCTGCTGTATCTCCTAATGTATTGCACAAGTTGACTGCAGGTATGAACTTAAAAAGTAGCTTTAACTATTCAAATGTATTAAAAAAAACGTCAAAATAAATACAGTTAGGTCCATATGTATTTGGACACAGGCACAAGTTTTGATTTTTTTACCAAAACATATTCAAGCTATAGTTATATAATGGATATGGGCTGAAAGTGCACACTCTCAGGTTTAATTTGAGGGTATTTACATCCAAATTGGAAGAAGGGTTTAGGAATTACAGCTCTTGAGAGTAGCTACCCCCCTTTTTCAAGGGACCAAAAGATTCTGAAGTGTATAGGAATATACTGTCTGCCCAGATTAAGCCGAATGCAGCAAAGTTGATTGGACGGCGCTTCACGGTACAGATGGACAATGATCCAAAACACACTGCAAAAGCAGAGTTTTTTAAGGAAAAGAAGTGGAATATTCTGCAATGGCCGAGTCAATCACCTGATCTCAACCCGATGGAGCATGCATTTCACTTGCTTAAGGCAAAACTAAAGGCAGAAAGACCCACAAACAAACAACAATTGAAGACAGCTGCAGTTAAGGCCTGGCAAAGCATCACAAAGCAGGAAACCCAGTCTTTGGTGATGTCCATGGGTTCCAGAATTCAGGCAGTCATTGCCTGCAAAGGATTCTCAACAAAATATAAAACATGAACATTTTATTTATGATTATATTAATTTGTCCAATTACATTTGAGCCCCGGAAAATGGGGGAACTGTGTATAAAAATGGTTGCAGTTCCTAAAATGTTTACTTGATATTTGAATTAAAGCTGAAAGTCTGCACTTCAAATTCATCTTGATTGTTTCATTTTAATTGTATTCTGGTGGCATACAGAGCCAGAAGTATGAAAATTGTGCCTGTGTCCAAATATATATGGACCTAACTGTATATATATATTCCCCGGTATATACGTTATAGCACCCAAGCCCACTAAGTTTCATCTCCAGTACGCATCCAATGCTAACATGAGCTTTCTCACATCCAGAAGCCCAGACGTTACACCAGGCATAGCCTAATCATCAACTTTCCTTAACATTAATGACACATGATGAGCGTGCGTCATTAGTTGAGACACGTTGAGACACGTTCCAAATAAAATTCTCCAAAATGTCCTCTCCTACCTATCCTAACTATGGGAATGGGTTTCCAGCCCTGATGGAGCACACTTTTCTGGAGGGTTTATAAGAGCCTGTGAGAACAAAACTCACCATCCAATTAAGATCTATTTACAATGAGTATGGTTGATTTCTATGAGCAATAGAGATAGATGAGAATATTAGAGATGATAGCTTTTTATCCTCTCCCCTTGAACTACTCCCCAGGTCCTTGCTGTAAATAAGAATGTGTTCTCAGTCAACTTACCCGGTAAAATAAGGGTTAAATAAAATAAATAAAAATACAATGTTTCCCAGGAATAGAGTTTTACACCTACACAGCTCGTTTACCACAAGTAAAGGAAGATAGAGATAGAGGGAGAGAGGGAGAGAGGGAGTGAGTGAGTGAGTGAGTGAGTGAGTGAGTGAGTGAGTGAGTGAGTGAGTGAGTGAGTGAGTGAGTGAGTGAGTGAGTGAGTGAGTGAGTGAGTGAGTGAGTGTCTGAGTGAGTGAGTGTGAGTGAGTGAGTGAGTGAGTGAGTGAGTGAGTGAGTGAGTGAGTGAGTGAGTGAGTGAGTGAGTGAGTGAGTGAGTGAGTGAGTGAGTGAGAGGGAACTAAAGACAGACAGACTCAGAGAGAAAGAGAGAGAAAGAGAGACTCAGAGAGAGAGACTCAGAGAGAGAGAGACTCAGAGAGAGAGAGACTCAGAGAGAGACTCAGAGAGAGAGAGAGACAGCGGAGTCAGTCGTGTTTTTTGCTAACTCTTGCTATAGAAGTTTAAAAATACACCTCTACCACACAGTAATGTTAGCATAATGCTAGTATAGAACTAAAGAATCTCATAGACATCCATTCTAGTAATGTCTAACATATTATAATGTAGGTATTATGCTAGCTAGCATAAGCTGGAAAATCACATAGACAACCATTGAATGAATACATGTCCTAGCAAGCTAGCATTAGTACATAGCTTAGAGTCTACTATCTGTGTAGATAGCCCCAGGACAAGACACTGAGGGAGTTCTATTATGTTGGCCCGGGTCACGTGATTGGGGCGAAAGCGGTGAGGGAGGTGTGCCCTTCTCAAATCAAAGTATCCTGCACCACTCGATCATGTTGTCAACAAGGCAAAATGGTGCATCGTCCAGGAACATAGTACATCTCTTTTCCCCAAAAATAAATGTTAGAATTTTCTAACTAGTTTTCATTGTGAAGGCAGATAAAGCGTTTTAATCAATAGCAAACCCTCCTGCATGTGAAAACACCGAATCCTACTGATCACTCCATGTGCTTAATTACGTCACTTATGTTTTGAGCCGACTTCGCCGTAGGCCAGAGCGGGGCACCTGGCTCACGCATGGGAGGCGTCCCAGTTCCAAAACGAATGCAATCCCTTTTGACCCGTTTCAAACTCCTCCCACAAGTGTAACCTGGGCCAGATAAACAAACCCCCTCAAGGTGAGACCTACTGTATATCACCAAGGCCAGCACAGCCAATCACCACAGAGAGAGCATGAATGTGTAGCCAATCACCACAGAGAGAGCATGGGTGTGTAGCCAATTATCACAAACAGAGCATACGCCCAGACCCATGTGTTGCCATTCACAGCAGACTTGGAGAGCAGATTGCTCCGTAACATTGGCAGCTAACCAAGCCCATTCAGAGACAGATGACAGGGTCTCCTAATTCTGGGCAGGACAGTCTGGCACGCAAGCCGTCCAGGCCGATCGCTGACTGGCTGGCTGCTTCTCTGGTTTCCTGTTCCCAGCATGCCTCAGTGCTATTAGGTCTGGGGCTGTAGTAAAGTGAGTTTGGGACAATCTCCAGAGATTAAATAGTTATTGAATTGGCCCTCCACACACACACACACACACACACAGACACACAGACACACACACACACACACACACACACACACACACACGTATGTACGCTAACATGCAGATATGTAGACACACACACACACACACACAGAAAGTCAGCAATTCAGAAAAATATTAAACTGTATTCCATCACAATAACCAATCTAACTGCTAGAGCCCTCCTTTAAATCCACCCTAGGAAAGGTGGTGGTGAGGTATCCCATTTAACATGGTGAGGTATCCCATTTAACATGGTGAGGTATCCCATTTAACATGGTGAGGTATCCCATTTAACATGGTGAGGTATCCCATTTAACATGGTGAGGTATCCCATTTAACATGGTGAGGTATCCCATTTAACATGGTGAGGTATCCGCTTTAACATGGGACATCCCACAGAGCCTGCCTTACCCCTACCAGTCCCCCGTCTCCCTTCCAGTCCCCCTTCTCCCTACCAGTCCCTCTTCTCTCCCTTCCTCCCCTCCCCTCCCAGGGGGGCTCTCTCTCATTGGTAGGATGCTACTGAGTCCATACTGTCCATATCTGTCTATTCAGAAGCATCGGTGTTTGTGTTGTGTGTATGTGTGTTGCTTGCTACATCAAAACTCAGGGGTCCAGAGAACACCCACTCTCTGCATGGTGTCTCCAACTCTCCACAGAAAACACCCACTCTGTGCATGGTGTCTCCATCTCTCCACAGAGAACACCCACTCTGTGCATGGTGTCTCCATCTCTCCACAGAGAACACCCACTCTCTGCATGGTGTCTCCAACTCTCCACAGAAAACACCCACTCTGTGCATGGTGTCTCCATCTCTCCACAGAGAACACCCACTCTGTGCATGGTGTCTCCATCTCTCCACAGAGAACACCCACTCTGTGCATGGTGTCTCCATCTCTCCACAGAGAACACCCACTCTGTGCATGGTGTCTCCATCTCTCCACAGCAGCAATGAGGCCACGCAAGCTGTTGGGGAGGAGAGCAGCTGGATGGATGGTGTGTGTGTTTGTGTTTGTGTTTGTGTTTGTGTTTGTGTTTGTGTTTGTGTTTGTGTTTGTGTGTGTGTGTGTGTGTGTTTGTGTGGGAGGGAATGCAGAAGCAGTCATTAGAAAGGTGAACAGGACAGGAGGACGGTTAGTCTAGGAGAGCGTGCTGGAGAATGGTGTTGTCCACACCCTCAGGCTACCCCAGACAGAGACAATTATAACCTCTCTCTGTCTCGCACACACACAAACACACGTAAACACCGAACACACACACACACGTAAACACCTATTTTCCATGACTACTTCCACAAACAAATCCTTGCATCCATTTCCCCATATACCTATAGTACACATATTATTGTGCCAATTAATGTCTATCCAAAGGCAAACCCCTGGCAACCTATAATTAGCATTGGAGTGTGCAGTTCATAGACATTGACACTGACACATACATACAGTGCCTTCGGAAAGTATTCAGACCCCTTGATTTTTTCCACATTTTGTTACGTTACAGCCTAAAATGGATGAAATAAAACAAGTTCAGCAGCAATCTAAACACAATACCTCATAATGAAAAAGCGACATTTTTGCAAATATAGTAAAAAATTTAAAACATAAATACGTTATTTACATTAGTATTCAGACCCTTTGCTTTTTTTCCATTGATCATCCTTGAGATGTTTCTACAACTTGATTGTGGTAAAATCAATTGATTGGACATGATTTGGAAAGGCACACACCTGTCTATATGAGGTCCCACAATTGACAGTGCATGTCAGAGCAAAAACCAAGCCATAAGGTTGAAGGAATTGTCCGTAGAACTCCGAGACAGGATTGTGTCAAGGCACAGATCTGGAGAAGGGTACCAAAACATTTCTACAGCATTGAAGGTCACCAAGAAGTCGATGGTCACTCTGACAGAGCTCTAAAGTTCCTCTCTGGAGATGGGAGAACGTTCCAGAAGGACAACCATCTCTGCAGCACTCCACCAATCAGGCCTTTAAGGCACATGACAGTCCGCTTGGAGTTTGCCAAAAGGCCCCTAAAGACTCTCTATTATCTGGTCTGATGAAATCAATATTAAACTCTTTGGCCTGACTGGGAGACTAGTCAGGATCGAGGCAAAGATGAACGTAACAAAGTACAGAGAGATCCTTGATGAAAACCTGCTCCAGAGCGCTCAGGACCTCAGACTGGTGCGAAGGTTCACCTTCCAACAGGACAACGACCCTATGCACATAGCCGAGACAACGCAGGAGTGGCTTTGGGACAAGTCTCTGAATTTCCTTGAGGGGCCCAGCAAGAGACCTTAATTGAACCTGATAGAACATCTCTGGAGAGACATGAAAATACCTGAGCAGCAATGCTGCCCATCCAACCTGACAGAGCTTACAGGTGTGCTAGAGAAGACTCTAGGCTGTAATCGCTGCCAAAGTTGCTTCAACAAAGTACTGAGTAAAGGGTCTGAATACTTATGTAAATGTGATATTTCCATAAAAAAATGTTTTTATACATTTGCAAACATTTCTAAAAACCTGTTTTGGATTTGTCGTTATGGGGTATTGTGTGTAGATTGATGAGGGGGAAAAAACTATTTAATCAATTTTAGAACAGGGCTGTAACGTAATAAAATGTGGAAAAGGTCAAGGGGTATGAATACTTTCCGAAGCCACTGTACATACACACACATACATCTTTACATTACCATGTCCGCTATATTGACTGTAGTCATTCTTGAAGTCGATATATCCAAATGCACCAACATAAAGGTTTAAAATATCCACCCACCTTTGGGCCCCTCTGTTACCACATCCCCTCTCAGGCCACTGAGTGATGGAGGAGGAGGAGGAGGAGAAGGGACTGTGTGGTCAGTGTGGTGTTATGGTAGAGGTTGGTAAGGATAGCAAGAAGATGTGGGGGTTTATTTGTGGATGTTGTTGTTGGTTTTGGTGATATCTAACATGCCTAATGTTTTCCATTTGTATTTATATTTATTAGAAATACCCAGCAGCTACACTTCCTGGGGTCCAAAGACATTAAGGCACTCACATCACACATAAAACAAAAGATAAAACAGTACATCATAACATTATTACACCACTACATATCTACAATACAAAATGTATAATAACACCATACAACAATATCACAATGTACTTGTGTGTTGAGTGTGTGCTCTAGCATGCGTATGCATGTGTCTGTACCTTTGTGTGTGTCTCTTCACAGTCCCCGTTGTTTCATAAGGTGTATTTTTAACTGTTTTTAAAATCTGATTATACTGCTTACATCGGTTAAATGATGTGGAATAGATGTCCATGTAGTCATGGCTCTCTGTAGTACCGTAGTCTGTTCTGGACTTGGGGACTGTGAAGAGACCTCTGGGTGGGGTAAAGATATTTTGGACCTAGATTTAAAATGACCTGTTCCTCTTTTTCTCTGCATAGCATAGTCACTGTTTGTTAAACTCCCCAAAACGTGTGTATGATCCCGAACATGACCTACCTCCCCATCCCAACCCCAGGAGAGGAAGAAAAACAGCCGTTAAAAGGAACAGAAACAGCTGAAAACCACAACTCTAACGCAAATAAGGCGTCCCTAACATCAGCACATCAACATAGCACGGTTTACATTATGCGTGATGAATGCCTATCAAACGTGATGAAACTCCCTTTCTGACAGTGCATTTAGCGCGGCGAGAGAGGGATAAATGGAACGCTGGGCTTGTTCCGCACTGATTTGTGACTGACGCTGTTTCAGCACCACCGACAGTCCTGAAAGTACTCGAGCCCTCTCTAGCTCTCCCTCCCTCTCCGTCTCTCTCTCTCTCTCTCTCTCTCTACGGCGTGAGAAGAGGCGGAGGGAGGGAAGGGGAGAGCGGGGTTTCCCTAGCAGATTTCAGGATCTACAGTGATTCCTCCATTGCTACACATTACCACTTTCCAACCGGATTTTCCATAACGGAGAATGTCATAGGCGATCACGAATAGCCTACACCGCGATCGTGAAAAATGTAACCATCTAACCCCCTCCTTTACGCCTTTCTCATCCGACACCTTCTCCAATTCAACCGCATTTGCCTATATTAACATCGCTGGTTACATTTCATTTGCTTTCTTCTCATGACACTCCACGACTGTATTCACCTTTATTCGACGCTCTGAATAAGAAGCATGACAAAGCAAACATACATAAAACACATAGAAAAAAAATAGCCATTTTCAATTTCTTGTGAAGCCTATAACGTTAGTTGCAAGCCTATATCGAGTTTTTTTCTGATCGGTAAGCCGACCGTCAGCCTCAATGGATGTCTGCATTTAAAGGAATGTCATGCACCGTAGATTCGACTTGTATTCTGCCCACGAAACCAGTAGAGACTCTGTCACGTTAAACAACTGCTTCAATTGGCGCTGTCATTCACAAAATCAGTCAGATATCATTAATTGCGCCTGTATTGCCATGCATTTCGCAGTTAACACGGGCATTTTGAAAGCTTAAATAGGCCTACATACACTAATCATCAGCAACTGTCATGGGCTACATTTTAAGAAACGCTGTGGTCAGCCGTATGCCAATAACGACATCCATACCGCTCGAGCTCCGCACACAGTCAGCTGTAATTTTCAGGTTTGACAAGCAGATATGGGCTATAAATTATTCAACACACACAACTGAGCCCTTCACCGTTAAAAACCAGCAGATACCATGACAACGAATGAAACCCCGAACAGGTTTGTAGGAATGTAGCCAACATTGTCATCTTCCGTCACATTGGAGGATGTATTAAATCAATTGGTGCGGTAAGAAAAATAACGGGGCTTCTAAACAACATCGCCCCGCAAGGTGCTGACCAGCTGCGGGGAGCTGCAACACCAGTGAGAGATGGAGAGATGGAGAGAGAGAGAGAGAGAGAGACCACGCAAAAGCAACTGACATGTAGCCTAGCCTACGTGACGCCCGGGAGAGGCACCCCAACGGACAACCAATGGAAATTAATTCACACACATCGCCGCTGAGAAATATGAATCACTCAAAGCAATTCTGCATTTACCTGTCAAGACTCCGACCCGGATTTGGTGGTCGTGGTTTGTTAAAATCATCCCGTCTGACGCCATGTTCAGCAGCGCTGTCGCCCGCACTGAGAACTCACGGCAGGGCCAAGAGCCGATCGCATCGAACTTAGAGGGAGGGGAGGAGGAGGAGGAGGAGGAGGAGGAGGAGGAGGAGGGAGGGAATGATGAAGAAGAAGAAGAGCAGAGCTAGGCGAGAGAAGTGGAGTGCCGAGCGACCAGGACAGCTACAGATAGCTTGCTGTGCTCGGTAGAATGCGGGGGTCGTTCATTCCGCACACATCACTTACTTGGCCGCTTGCCACCGTAGTAGTGCGTATTCCAGATTATTTCTTATGGAGACTACTATTGATTTCTCTCTGAAGACTTTCAGAGAAACAGACAAGCATTGCATCTGTAACGTCATATGTTTGATGTCACATAGATCAAAGTCTAGGATCAAGTCAGCATTAGTAGGACACTTTTGGTAGATCTCAAATGACGTTTATTTAAATTAATGTGTTATCTGTATTTGTATGATGAAACACGTTGATCATTTATTATTCAGTGGACAACCGTAACCCCTAAAACATCATACCACTAATTTTGCTAAAGAGTGTTGTAGTGGGACACTATACTTGATGAAGTGGGAATATTTTATCATTAGAAATACACTATTGTCTCACTTTGCCTGGCAATTGATGTGAAGTCAATAATACGACTTTGTACAGGTTTATAGATAGCACACTCTCTGTTTTCTACAGTTTGTGACAATACCCTTCTTTGGAAAATGTATTTGGGGAGAATCCAAGCTGTTGGTGAACATCTAGTCATCCTATTCAGTTGATGTGCTTTATATCGTCTAGAATCGATTAAGAGAGATTATGAACAACTAAAACAGCATATTTCAATATAAATATATTTTAGAATATCTAATGAAGGAAATGCCATTTATATTGATTAAAGGATTATTGCTGAAAAGGTCCCTGTTTCACTATTCAAACACCATTTAGCAGAAGTGGGACAGCATTGTAGATCTGATTTCCATAAGGTTTCATAGTAAAGTGATTTTTCATGATTTTCAACAAGTCATCCCATCTACGAAACCTGACCACACACGCTACAATGATGTCACACTAAACAAAACACATTTTTTCATGCAAAAAAACATTCAGCAACAATCCAATAACATGTGTTGTGATTTCGTTGCAAACTGACTAGAGTACATTACCCTCAAACACAAATGACCCACTACAGCTGATGTTCCACCAATGCTGACTTCACCCTATAGGGGGATGAAGAGGCACTTTTAGCCTAAAATGTGTTTGGACATTATACCTGCCTCGTATGAAATAGTTACGTCTTCCTGGAGATGTGAGGACTGAGGACTGAGTTTCCCAGAAGCTCAAGAAAAGATGCAAAAACCCTGCTTCTATTGTTAGTCTGACTTCACGCTTCCTTGTGTATAATTCCCCTTGTTAATAGCCCATACTCCCGCTTCTGTTGCGATTCTATCAATATATATAATTCATGAACGCGTAAATGAGTATATAGAGTAGCCTATACTGCGTGCCATGGCGGGAACTGGGGTAACTCTTCACGCCTGACCGCTCACTCGCTTCAGAAACATCTCAGTCGTAGCTTGTGCGGAATGAGACATTGACACCATTTTACTTACACGTCCATATATTTTATTAGGGCTAATTAGTGTGATTTTCAATTATGGTGTTGGATCACAATCCCAGAATCACATCTGTAACAAAAGGTTTAATCTATAGTCCTTAGTGGCTACATCCATTTTTTGATTTATAAATTCATAATATACCCATTGATTCTTAATGGACATCCATCCATGTCTGACTATTGGACATCCATCCATCCATGTCTGAGGAAGTCGGGAGATGACTCGGAAACCGGCCACTAGTGAGAACTGTTACCTTCAATAGGTTTCGTTTTTGTAGGTTTTTGTAGGGTTAGGTGTTTCCATTAAGGATTCTAGCTTTAAAGTACCTGTCCAGTGAAAATCTCACTTTTAAAAGTTAATATTCCTTTAACTCATACCCAAATAATGTGGTTGACTCGTCCTCTACTCGTATTTGTGGGCAAAGCATAAATTGTAGAAAAAAACACACAAAAAAACCCACCTCAAACAAATGTTTCAAAAAAAGCTAGCTATTTCCTCATAGAGGATAATGTCATCCTTCTGAGGAGGATGAGCTGGCCATATCAGCGGGGAGATGGAGAGGGAGTGAGTGATGGGAAGGAGAGAGATGCAGAGGGCTGGGAGAGAGAGATGCAGTGCGAGAGGTAGAGAGATGGAGGGAGTGAAGGAACGAGAGAGAGGGAGAGAGGGGGGTAGGGAGAGGAGGAGAGAGGTAAAGGGGGGGAGAGTGAGAGAAAGGGATGCAGACCATATGATGGAGGCACTGGGCTGGGTACACTGGCGACCCCATCTGATGTGCAAAGGGTTGTATGTCTATATTTTTATGTCCGTGTGCATGTGGACAAAAATGTGTGTGTATATGTGTGTGTGTGTTAATGACTGCATAATTAAACCAGTTTTGACTGAGCTCACACACCACTAAAAGTCCTTTGATAGGTAAGGCAGTAGCCCTGTTTGCCCCTGATCCATCCGTCAAAGTGAGCAGGAGACCTCCTCCAGAAAGAGTGTGGGGCTCCAACGGTGCAGCATGTGTCTTCACAGAGGTGGCATGGAACGCCCACAGGCTACAACTGCAGGCGAGGACAGCCAGAGAACAGCAGATTGTGCTGGGCTGTTTGAGTTACGCAACAGTGGCACCGCTAAAGCTATATCATGCCTGCCTATCTGGCTGTCCTGGGTCCATTGGGACGACCAGAGAACAGGATCAAAGTAAATTGCAATTTTGCAGATGCTTTTGTCCAAAGCGACTTACAGTCATGTGTGCATACATTTTTCACATACAGCGAATTGAGCCCACTATCCTGTTATGTGAAGGGAGTAGTACACATCCTTGTACGAGATTTCGTCAGTTTCTTGGCAATTGTCACGGCGAGTGGAGGACAGAACCCAAGGTGCAGAGCGGTGATGGTTCGACATCTTTATTTGACTCGAACTTCACAAAAACAATAAACAATACACAGCGCAACAGCCGCAACGTAGGTGCATAGGCATGCACACAAACAACGACCCACACACACGTGGGCAGGCAGCACCCTTAAATGGGATCCCCAATTAGAGGCAATGCAGCGCAGCTCAGCTGCCTCCAATTGGGGACCAAACAAAACTCACATAGAGTTCTCCAGAGAGGTCTCTGGACACTAAACCTGACAAACATAGAAGTGTCCAGAGACCAGGGAGGGGCACTGGCGTTGGTGGAGGCTTCGGGCCCGGCACCGGACGTGGCACTGGGTCAGGCGGGGGCTCCCGGGCTGGAAGGTCTCAGCTGTAGCCAAGCCCTCCACCACCTGCCCTGTTCCTCCAGGGACCGGTCAAAGAAACCCTACGGCGGCCGCCGGTCCTCCACTGTGGGAGGTCGTAGACCTATATATATATATATAAAGAGAGAGAGAGAGGGAGCACAACAGTGAAGAACAAACACCATTGTAAATACAATCCATATTTATGTTTATTTAAACCTTTCCTTCCACACCAGCGACCTCTCATCCCTGCTTCCCTCCATTCCTGAAAAGTAAAAACAGCACATCTAAAAAAGTTGTTGAATTGATTAAATATGCAACCCAAATTTGTAGCGGAGTTACACTAAGTTATATTGTACCTCATTATTTTACACGGCTAAAATATTTAATTGAATATTAAAATGTGTTTGATATACGTTTGATTAGCAAAACAGTACATGAGTGTTTTTTGTTGAGGGTTCAGGCAGCTTCATGGCATTTCCACTTGGCTGGGATCGTGCCAGGAAAATAAAGGAAATTTAAAGGAAGGTGATTGGCCGTCTGTGTTGGTTGTGTCTCAATCCACAAGGATGCTGCGGGGGACGGACCCATCCATAGTCAGACTACTACACTCTTAGAAAAAAGGGTTCCTAAAGGCTTCTTCAGCTGTCCCCAAAGAATAACCTTTTTTGG
Source organism: Thymallus thymallus (assembly GCA_023634145.1). Taxonomy (NCBI): domain Eukaryota; kingdom Metazoa; phylum Chordata; class Actinopteri; order Salmoniformes; family Salmonidae; genus Thymallus; species Thymallus thymallus. The sequence goes on from CM042412.1 coordinate 5,969,731, forward strand.
TTCCAGGTAGAACTATTTTGGGTTCCATGTAGGGCCCTCTTTAGAAAGGGTTCTACATGGAACCCTAAACGGTTATACCTTGAACCAAAATTGTTCTACCTGCAACCAAAAAGGTTCTTCAAAGGATTCTTAAATGGGACAGCAGAAAAAACCTTTAAGGTTATAGATTACATTTATTTTTTTGTGTAGGCTTCTCACTTTCTGGATAGGCCTTCTTCCCAATGTGGAGTTGCTGCAAGTGCAATTGAGAATGTCTCTGCCCGCTGCTATTATAGTCTCAGGCAGTATTAGATAGAATGTCGTGGCCCTGCCCACCTGTGGGGAAAACAACCGGTGGTTACCTAGGTTACCCTATTTGCACACAGCAAATACTTGACCCCCTTTTCAAATGCAATTTTCTTGTTGTCCGCTTATTTTAGTCAAATACAAAACTACATTTAAGAAAAGCACACGTCTAAAGATTACTTTTCAGTATTGTCTGCTCCTGAAATGTTCTCACTACATAGAAAAACGTAATATTTAGGGCTTCACTCATGCCCCTTTTCATGATGGTGCTAGCAGCCACGTGAGTGAATGAGTGCTAGCTAGCTACTGACCAGAACATTATGCTAGCTAAGACCAGCAACACAAACAAACAGACTATACAGCTACAATTAGGGAGTGGAGTTACAAACCAACTAAACTAAACAAGGTAAATGTGTTACCTGTGATTAAATGTTTTCCACAAACATAGCTACGTGTAGCCTACTACCACATTTCCCATTCTCCTACGTCGAATATCCTGAAGCCACATTGCAGGCTTTATTTCCCTAGGTGGGAGCATTGCGAACTGTAGGTCGGGATTGTTGGCCTGGTTATACCTGTACATTGAACAACACAGCAAATCTACTACGAAGTTGGCTCTTCTGCAATGGGGGTCAATGGGAAAGAATGTTTGTTTTCCCCAATTTGTGGGCGTGGTCGATGGGAATTCCTTATTATGACATGAATATCATCTCAGAGTAATTCTGAATATATTGCTGTCCACTGTAGTAGTGCTTAAAATAGTTCATCACAATGGCAGAGGACAGGACAAGATCGGAATTTTGAGTTTCAGCGCTCACTTATAACAAATTCCCCACCACACTTATTTTTGCACAATCGACAAATAATCATGGTACCAGAATACAAAAAACACGATAAGAAACCTGTCATACAGTAACTTTCACATCAGTATTTCAGTCCAGTTAGTTATCTATTCTATGATAATCAGGGTTGGGGTCAATTCCATTTCAATTCCAGTCAATTCATAATGTCCGCTGAAATTGCAATACTAATTCCAATTCTCTTCAATGCTTTTCAATGATGAACATTTGGAATTGGAATTTGGTCTAGTTTGTGAATTGACCCCAACCCCGCTGTTGATACACTACATCCACACTCTCCAGATGTCCTTAGGTAGGTGTGACTGTATCTGGCCTCGTTTTAAGAGAGAGAGAGAGAGAGAGAGAGAGAGAGAGGTGAGAAAGGATGGAAGAAAACAATTATCTCTCCTTCTGCCCGGACATGAACAGCAACCACTTAATATAGGACTGCTGGTGACGAGTCCCTTGTTCAGAGACAATAATAAGGGAACAAAACATGTTATGGAGGGGAGGTGTTCTGAGTAAAGGGGGCTGGGGGCTGGGAATGGGTAGGGGGGTAGAAAGACAGAGATAGAGTTAGAAAGAGGTAGTGAGATATAGGGAGAGATGAAGAGAAAGAGAGAGAGAACAGACTGGCACAGAGAGAAAGTGTGTGTGTGTGTGTGTGACAATTAGCGTTATCTAGTCAGCAGTAAGGCATGAAGGCAGCGCGGCAGCAGCTGTAGCATTCTGATGAGCGAGAGAGCAGGATCTGGACTGACTCCCACCATTACAGCGGCTGCTGAGGAACATGGCTCCAGGGCACTGGAATCAAACCCATTACATCTGATACTGGATTCCTCCACTGCTCGGAATTAATGCAATGTGGACGAGCCGCTTCAAAAGCCGGCCAGTGTCGCATAGCATCTCCACTCAGAGATGGGTGAGGAAAAAAGAGCATGGCGGGAATCAGAAGGCCTGGCGAGAAGGAGGATACTGGAGAGAGAATGAGGATACTGGAGAAAGAAGGAGGATACTGGAGAAAGAAGGAGGATACTGGAGAAAGAAGGAGGATACTGGAGAAAGAAGGAGGATACTGCAGAGAGAGAGGATACTGGAGAGAGAAGGAGGATACTGGAGAAAGAAGGAGGATACTGGAGAAAGAAGGAGGATACTGGAGAAAGAAGGAGGATACTGGAGAAAGAAGGAGGATACTGGAGAAAGAAGGAGGATACTGGAGAAAGAAGGAGGATACTGCAGAGAGAGAGGATACTGGAGAGAGAGAGGATACTGGAGAGAGAGAGGAGGAAGGAAAGAAGAGAGGGAGTTGAAGGGAGCGCAATAGGAAAAATATAAAAATAGGAGGAATTTTTGTACTTCTGATTATTCTTTTTTGATTGAATGGGGTAATGAAAAAAGGTGACTATTGCTATAACATGTACAGGCTGGTTTCACAGAAACAGATTTAGCCTACAGTCAATAGCTTTTTAGTCTAATCTTAGTCTGTGACCTGGGAAATCTGCCATATATATCCAGGACTAATCTTAATCTGTGTCCAGGAAACAACCCCTATACTTTAGTCTACAGTCTACTAATCTTGGTTAACCCAGAACTAAAATGTAACGTAATTTGATCCGATAATAGTCTACTCTGTACTCTGTACATAATTAACAGACTGGCACTTAAAAAGCAGAGTGTCTGCACAAACAACCTTGGACATCAAACTGTGACATGGTGAGGTTGAACCCAGGTGCAGAGAAGAGACCAGACAAGGAATTAGTGGTAAGGATAAACATTTACTGAAAACCGGTAACCGAAGGATCACGGATCACAGACAACGCACGCGCGCGCACACACACATACACACATATATATACACGCACACACATACACACATATATATACACATACACACATATATATACACGCACACACATACACACATATATATACACATACACACATATATATACACGCACACACATACACGCACACACATACACACATATACATACACACACACACACACACACACACACACACACACACACACACACACACACACACACACACACACACACACACACACACACACACACACACACACACACCTATTTTAACAGGGAAATCACAATGAGTAAATAGGACACACCTGAGTGTTGTTAATGTCTCTAGGACGGTCTCTGCCGCCCTCTGGTGACAGGTGGAACCATGACACGAACATTTTGTTTCTAGACGCGTAATTGGCTGGCTAATGCAGAGGAGTTAAACATACAAATGTTCTGCCCTTAAAGCAAAAAAACGTTGGTGCTAATATGGGCTAAGTGTTCTCCAACGTCATCCCTTTAAATGGGTAATCTGCAATTGGTACCTCCATTTTTGGACAGAGAATTATATTAATTAATTATATATAGCCATTGATTCTTGAAGAATATAACTCATGAATGTCTCATGAGCTTAGTTCAACTTCAGAACCCAAAACATAACCTTGCTTTACTCCAATGCAATTGTAAACATACTGTCACACCCTGATCTGTTTCACCTGTCTATGTGCTTGTCTCCACCCCCCTCCAGGTGTTGCCCATCTTCCTCATTATCCCCAGTGTATTTATCCCTGTGTTCTATGTTTGGCTGTTGCCAGTTCGTTTTGTTCAACAAGCCTATCAGCGTTTTCCCCCTTACTCCTGTCTCTCTAAAGTGCCTGTTTTCTTGGTTTCCTGGTTTCGACCTTTCCTCTGCCTGCCGTAAGCCCTGAGCCTGCCTGCCGTTTTGTACCTTTGCCCCACTACTCTGGATTACCGAACTCTGCTTGCCCCTGACCTGTCTTTTGCCTGCCCCCTGTTGGTATAATAAACATTTGTTATTCGAACATTGTATTGCCTCTAAACATTGTTAAAACTATAATTTCAATCTCATGGATGGTCAGTCCTTGCATCCATAGTGTGGTTACATTTCTTCAGGCACTCGCTCAGCTTTTTAACAAAACAGAGGTGGTGCACCATCCTTGTTGTTGTTTTAACTGCAGATTGACCCTTAACATCACTCCTGATGATTATTGCTAAGCAGAGTAACTCTGGGAGTTTTGGTGTGAAGGGACCCACCCCCCCCCCCCTTTAAATTATGGATCACAAAATCTCCCTAATGTAAAATTGCAGGTAGTCACCCTTAAAAAGAAAGAAAAAAAAGTAGGAAGTGGAGTGCCAAGGCTCAACCTATAACATCTAGACAAGACTTCCTCTCTTTTCTCAGTCAGAGCCATACTGCTTGTACATGTCTACCCATCTCTCCCTCTGTCCCGATCCATAGTGATGTAATGTGTGTGTAAGCTAGCCTACTCTCTGAGAACAACCTTCAATGGTTGACGGCTGCATTCACACGCCATTGTTACAACCATGTCTGTACTGTTAACAAGAAAAAGTGCCTGAGTGATTGTAAATGTCTCATGTCATCCAGCCAGACAACCAGTCAGACAGACAACCAGTCAGTAACAGGAATGTAAGAAGAACAAAAATGAGGCGGAGGGAGAGAGACAGAGGGAAGAAGAAAGGAGAGAGGGAGTACAAAGACAAAGAGAGAGAGGTAACAAGAAAATAATGAAAGAGAGACAGGGAGGGAAAGAAAATAAAGATAAAGAGAGAAGAGGATAGAGAGAGAGGAGAGAGAGAGAGAGAGAGAGAGAGAGAGGGAGGATAGAGAGAGAGAGAGAGAGAGAGAGAGAGAGAGAGAGAGAGAGAGGGAGGATAGAGAGAGAGAGAGAGAGAGAGAGAGGGAGAGAGAGAGAGAGAGAGAGAGAGAGGGAGGATAGAGAGAGAGGGAGGGAGGATAGAGAGAGGGAGAGAGAGAGAGAGCGAGAGAGAGAGAGAGGAGGATAGAGAGAGAGAGAGAGAGAGAGAGAGAGAGAGAGAGACGCTTGGCCCTAGCAGAGATGGAATCCCCCCATCCCTCAAGTCTTTCCCTCTTGGCCGTTCGGCCCAGGGAAATATGGCGCCTCCTAGCCATCAAAGCCAATGCTTGGCATCTCCTCTTGGCCTTTCGGCCCATAATTCTTCTCTTGGCCTTGCGGCCCATCATTCTCCACAGGATGAAGTAGACGCTCCCCACGCACTTGGCAGGAATGCCTTGACAAACTTGTCAAAAACCTCCGCACCTTTGACCCCGTTCCAGGTAAGCCAAACGACACTGAGACGTTCCTAGCAGACATCAAATGAAATGAAATGAAATCACATTTTATTGGTCACATACACATGGTTAGCAGATGTTATTGCATGTGTAGCGAAATGCTTGTGCTTCTAGCTCCGACAGTGCAGTACTATCTAACAATAATGTCTATCAGTTCCACAACATATAACACACATAAATCTAAGTAAGAAATGATTGAGAATATATACATATGCCAGGGCGGCATTGGACTAAGATCCAGTGGAATAGTAATCTTTAAAGTATACAATATACAAATAAGAGATTGGTGATGCAGTATGTAACCATGATTAGGCGACTAAGATACCGAGAATAGTATAGCGTACAGTTAGACGTATGAGATGAGTAGCGCAAGATACAGAAACATTATTAAAGTGACTAGTGTTTCATTCCTTAAGTGGCAGGCGCTTTCTAATCTCAAATCAAATCCTATGTTATTGGTCACATACAGTACACATGTTTAGCAGATGTTAATGCGGGTGTCGTGAAATGCTTGTGCTTCTTGTTCCGACAGTGCAGTACATATAACAGTAGGAATGAATTAGGCCTGTATACATAAGGACTAGCAGCATGGACTAAGATACAGTAGAAAAGTATTGAATACAGTATATACAAATGAGATGGGGAACGCAAGATATGTAAACATTGTCTAAATGACTGTGATACCGAAGGATAGTACAGAATACATTATATACATATGGGATGAGTGATGCCAGATATGTAAACATTATAAACATTATTAAAGTGGTTTCATTATTAAAGTGATTTCTAGTCTGTGCCTCTAGGCAGCAGCCTCTAATGTGCTAGTGGTAGCTGTTTAGCTGTCTGATGACCTTGAGGTAGAAGCTGTTTTTCAGTCTCTCGGTCCCAGCTTTGATGCACCTGTACTGACCTCGCCTTCTGGATGACAGCAGGGTGAACAGGCAGTGGCTTGGGTGGTTGATGTCCTTGATGATATTTTTGGCCTTCCTGTGACATCGGGTGCTGGTGGTGTCCTGGAGGGCGGGTAGTTTGCCTCCGGTAATGCGTTGGGTAGACTGCACCACCCTTTGGAGAGCCTTGCGATTGTGGACGGTGCAGTTGCCATACCAAGTGGTGATACAATTTTGCATCTGTAAAAGTTTGTGAGGGTTTTAGGCGTTGAGCCACATTTCTTTAGCCTCCTGAGGTTGAGACGCATGTTGAGGCTCTGTTGCGCCTTCTTCACCACACTGTCTGTGTGGGTGGACCATTTCAGTTTATCAGTGATGTGTACGGCAAGGAATTTTAAGTTTTCCACTGCGGTCCCGTCGATGTGGATAGGGGGGTGCACCTTCTGCTGTTTCCTGAAGTCCACGATCATCTCCTTTGTTTTGTTGACATCGAGTGAGAGGTTGTTTCCTGGCACGACACTCCCAGAGCACTCACCTCTTCCCTGAAGGCTGCCTTGTCATTGTTGGTAATCAAGCCTACTACTGTTGTGTCATCTGCAAACTTGATGATTGAGTTGGAGGAGTGCTTGGCCACACAGACATGGGTGAACAGGGAGTACAGGAGTGGGCTGAGAACGCACCATTGTGGGGCCCCAGTGTTGAGGATCAGCGAAGTGGATGTGTTGTTTCCTACCTTCACCACCTGGGGGCGGCCCTTCAGGAAGTCCAGGACCCAGTGGCACAGGGAGGTGAGTGCTACGGGGCGATAGTCATTAAGTTCAGTTACCTTTGCCTTCTTGGGTACAGGAACAATGGTGGTCATCTTGAAGCATGTGGAGACAGCAGACTGGGATAGGGATAGATTGAATATGCTTGTAAACACACCAGCCAGCTGGTCTGCGCATGCTCTGAGCATGCGGCTAGGGATGCCGTCTGGGCCGGCAGCCTTGCGAGGGTTAACACATTTAAATGTTTTCCTCACAACGGCCACAGAGAAGGAGAGCCCACAGTCCTTGGTAGCGGGCCGCGTTGGAGGCACTGTGTTAGCCTCAAAGTGGGCAAAGATTGCGTTTAGCCTGTCTGGAAGGGAGGCGTCGGTCTCGGCAACGTGGTTGTTTTTCCTTTTATAATCCGTGATTGTCTGTAGTCCCTGCCACATACGTCTCGTGTCTGAGTCGTTGAATTGCAACTTCACTTTATCTCTATATTGACGTTTAGCTTGTATGATTGCCTTGCGGAGTGAACAACTACACTGTTTATATTCTTCCATATTCCCAGTCACTTTGCCATGGTTGAAGGCGGTGGTTCGCGCTTTCAGTTTTGTGCGAATGCTACCATCTATCCAAGGTTTCTGATTGGGGTATGTTTTAATAGACACAGTGGGTACTACATCTCCTATACATTTCCTTATAAATGCGGTCACAGTGTCCGTGAATTCGTTTAGATTATTATCGGAAGCTACCCGGAACATATCCTAGTCCACGTGATCAAAACAATCCTGGAGCATGGATTCCGATTGGTCAGACCAGCTTTGAATGGACCGTATTACGGGTACTTCCTGTTTGAGTTTCTGCCTATAAGAGGGGAGGAGCAAAATGGAGTCATGGTCTGATTTGCCAAAAGGGGCACGGGAGAGGGCTTTGTAACCATTCCGGAAGTTTGAATAACTGGTGATCCAGAATTTTACAGGCTCGAGTGTTACAGTCTATATGTTGATAGAATTTCAGGCAGCCTAGTCCTCAAATTTGCTTTGTTAAAATCCCCAGCTACAATAAATGCAGCCTCAGGGTATGTGGTTTCCAGTTTACATAAAGTCCAATGAAGTTCTTTGAGGATCGATGTGGTATCGGCATGAGGGGGATATATACGGCTGTAGCAATGATGGCCGAGAATTCCCTCCGGAGGTAGAACGGTCGGCATTTGATTGTCGGGTGAACAGAAGGAGTCCACACGGACAAGACCACACGTTAAAATGGTGAATTTCAGCTACAGCCCTATAGTTCCTGATGACGCTAGGACTGGTGTCCATGCGTTTATAAAGGGCTAAACGAAAGCTACATGAACTAGTACTTGGAATTGACGATTGTCAAGTGAAAATTGTGAATTTCGATTAGACCAGCCAGAACTTTGCGTGAGCCGATTATGGCAACTTGGTATGAACTCTGAACTGTAGACACTGAAGAAGAAGTGATCAACCACTGCAGCCAGAAAGACCAGAGTCTTCCGTCTTCGACCCATCTATCGAAGCCAAACTCAAATCGTAAATATATAAATGCATTTCATTTATCCAAATGGGCTGTTGTTAAAGTGCATATGTATTGATATTGATGTGAGTAGATATGAGCAGATCTCCCATAGAGACTATTATTCCTTTGTCCCAGAGCCTTCCTGCTCTTTTGTTTGATCCAACCCCTCCCTTTCCCTTTGTGTAACCAGCCGTCATATCGGGTAAGTCCACTAGGGACTTTTCATGATGTGACTGAGTAATCGATGTACAGTATAATTTATTCTGTGTATATATATATATATATATGTAATTCTGTGTGATTCTTTAGCTAGTAAATAAATCATTAAGACAATTTGTGGATGCTGATTTAAACATGTAGGCTAGGATTCGTGCAGATTAGATCTTACGATGTTCCGAACGAGACTGATAATGAGGTAATGATTAAATAATTGACTGCTCTTTGATATAAGATCTTCAGATCTTTAAGAGTTTTTATTCGGAAGACAGTACTCTATAAACACACTTCTGTGGTGCCCCAGGTTATTAATGAGTTAATTGTTGCAGGATTTAATTCAATCACATAATCAATTAATCACATAATGAATAATCTATTTTATAAAATAGCATGTCTCTTATTTAATCAAAACCAGAGACACGACAGGAGGATAGAGAGAGAGAGGGAGAGAGAGAGAGAGAGAGAGAGAGAGAGAGAGAGAGAGAGAGAGAGAGAGAGGAGGATAGAGAGAGTGAGAGAGCATAGAGAGAGAGGAGGATAGAGAGAGAGAGGGAGGATAGAGAGAGAGAGAGGATAGATAGCGAGAGAGAGAGAGAGAGAATAGAGAGAGTGAGAGAGGATAGAGAGAGAGGAGGATAGAGAGAATGAGAGAGAGGATAGACAGAGAGAGAGGAGGATAGAGAGAGAGAGAGGAGAGAGAGAGAGAGGAGGATAGAGAGCGAGAGAGAGAGAGAGAGAGAGAGAGAGGGGATAGATAAAGAGAGGAGAGAGAGAGAGGACGATAGAGAGAGAGAGGGTGAGAGAGGAGTATAGAGAGAGGAGGATAGAGAGAGTGAGGGAGGAAGGTAAGGAAAGAGAGAGATGCTGGAGCTGACAGGGCCAGGGATCAGTGTCACCACCTGATTGGATCTTACATCCTCCTGTAGAGAGCTATCTCCTGGACACACACCTTTCCTCTCTCTGATAGCCTCTTTCCATCTCTCCCTCATTCCCTCTCTCCTTCTACATGTACTGGACCCCCGAACCTACCCAGAACCTAAAAGGGGAACCCTTTGAAGAACCCTTTTTAGATTCCATGTAGAACCATTTTCACAGAGGGATCGACATGGAACCCGAAAGGATTCTACCTGGAACCAAAAAAGGTTCTACTTGGAACCAAAAAGGTTGCCCCTTCCCATCCCCCTACCCTTAGCTTTCCCTCTTTATCTAATCAACAGCCTGTTAGACCAAGAGTGCCCCAGGCCCCCTACCATTAGCCAGTTCCCCTCCCCGCTCCCCTCCACCCTCCCTGGGTCTGTTGTTGTGTTTGGATGCAGGACCACTGCGTCTCCCACCTCCTCCCTCCTGTAACTACTCCCCAGGTCGTTGCTGTAAATGATCATGTGTTCTCAGTCAACTTAGCTGGTAAAATAAGAGTAAAACTAAATAAAATAAAAAAAAAGGAGCTCACCCCAGTGGTCCTGGACAGGCAGAGTACCAAACAGCCAGGCAGGCTCACATTCCACCGCAGGACGCCTGACTCACACCCGGCATGGTCAGAACAGTGAACTCAGCCAGGCGGAAGAGGAAAGGGGCGGAGAGGAAACAGCACGCAAACAACCAGCGACAGACAGAACACACTCATTGAGAAAAGGTACTCCAATGGAGGGAGGGATGGAGGGAGGGATTGATGGAGGGAGGGGAAGACTGGGAGATAGACAGTTTGGAAATCAGAGTCTGGAATGATGATTTAGCCAATCTATTTTACTGTGATGAAGGGATAGAGAGGGGGCAGGGAGACAGTTTGGAAATCAGAGGGAGGGATGATGACGTATCGTTCCTAACTCTGACCTCCTTCTTTTCAGGCTCTTTTTCTTGTTTCGTCACAAAAAGGAGGCTTCCAAATCTGTAATAAAAAGGAGGCTGCCACATCTGTAATAAAAAGGAGACTGCCACATCTGTAATAAAAAGGAGACTATCATCTGTAATAAAAAAATGACTATCATCTGTAATAAAAAGGAGGCTGCATCATCTGTAATAAAAAGGAGGCTGCCACATCTGTAATAAAAAGGAGGCTGCATCATCTGTAATAAAAAGGAGGCTGCCACATCTAATATAAAGGAGGCTGCATCATTTGTAATAAAAAGGAGGCTGCCACATCTAATATAAAGGAGGCTGCCAGATCTGTAATAAAAAGGAGGCTGCCACAACTGTAATTAAAAGGAGGATGCCACATCTGTAATAAAAAGGAGGCTGTCACATCTGTAATAAAAAGGAGGCTGCCACAACTGTAATAAAAAGGAGGCTGCCACATCTGTAATAAAAAGGAGGCTTCCACATCTGTAATAAAAAGGAGGCTGCCAGATCTGTAATTAATAGGAGGCAGCATCATCTGTAATAAAAAGGAGACTTCCAGATCTGTAATTAAAAGGAGGCTGCCACATCTGTAATAAAAAGGAGGCTGTAATAATTTAAATAGACTGATTATCTGCATAAACTAGTACATACAAAGAACATACATACTACATTTAACCTTGAGCAGGGCAGAATGATATTTTTGTGTTAAAATGTGCTCTAAAGTGTATCTATTAAAGGCTTTCAACCTGAATGTCCACTCAGTCATGAAGGGAGACCCCAGGGACTCAGCAAAGCACAGCAGCCCTTCTGAACTGGCCCTCTGCTTCTCACGCAAACATACACGGTGCACTCACGCACACAGGCAGGCTGGCAAGCACGCATGCACACACACACATAGGCACACACACACACGCACACCACACTAACAAATCAACACAATTTCTATCAAGCGTTGTTGCGTAATCCGTTCCCACTAAACAGAGACGTAAGATAGTCTCTACCTTGACCTCAGCATGGTTCACACTCAAATCAAAACAAATTGAATGTTATTTGTCACATGCTCTGTGTACTGCTGGTGATGACTTCACCGTGAAATGCTTGCTTACGATGTCTTGCCAAAGTTGTATAGTTGCAAATTATAATTATAATACAAATAAAAAAATGTAACACAAGAAGAATAAAATAAAATACACCAGAATGGAGATATATACAGGAAGTACCCGATCAATGTGCAGGGGTAATAGCTGTATACAGGAAGTACCAGTACCCGATCAATGTGCAGGGGTAATAGCTGTATACAGGAAGTACCAGTACCCGATCAATGTGCAGGGGTAATAGCTATATACAGGAAGTACCAGTACCTGATCAATGTGCAGGGGTAATAGCTGTATACAGGAAGTACCAGTACCCGATCAATGTACAGGGGTAATAGCTATATACAGGAAGTACCAGTACCCGATCAATGTGCAGGGGTAATAGCTATATACAGGAAGTACCAGTACCCGATCAATGTGCAGGGATAATAGCTGTATACAGGAAGTACCAGTACCCGATCAATGTGCAGGGGTAATAGCTATATACAGGGAGTACCAGATCAATGTGCAGGGGTAATAGCTATATACAGGGAGTAACAGTACCAGATCAATGTACAGGGGTAATAGCTATATACAGGAAGTACCAGATCAATGTGCAGGGGTAATAGCTATATACAGGAAGTAACATATCAATGTACAGGGGTAATAGCTATGTACAGGGAGTAACAGTACCAGAAGTAAAGTGACTAGGCGTCAGGATAGATATTAATAAGGTATTTGAGGTGGATCTGTACACAAAGGCAGGGTAATGTGACTAGGCATCAGGGTAGATAATAATATGGTTTTGGAGGTAGATACAGTATGTACATGAAGGTAGGGTAAAGTGACCAGACATCAGGATAGATAATAATAAGGTATTTGAGGTAGATATGTACATGAAGGCAGGGTAACGTGACCAGACATCAGGATAGATAATAATAAGGTATTTGAGGTAGATATGTACATGAAGGCAGGGTAAAGTGACCAAACATCAGGATAGATAATAATAAGGTATTTGAGGTAGATATGTACATGAAGGCAGGGTAACGTGACCAGACATCAGGATAGATAATAATAAGGTATTTGAGGTAGATATGTACATGAAGGCAGGGTGAAGTGACTAGGCATCAGGATAGATAATAATAAGGTATTTGAGGTAGATATGTACATGAAGGCAGGGTAAAGTGACCAGACATCAGGATAGATAAGAGTAAAATAGTAGCAGCAGCAAATGATGAGTGTAAAAGTGTGTGATGGTGTTGTGTGTGTCTGTGTGTGTGTGTGTGTGTGTGTGTGTGTTTGCGTATGTAGTGAATATTTATGGGTTTTGTGAGAGAGTGTCGGTGTAGATACAGTCGTATGAAAAAGTTTGGGCACCCCTCTGAAGCTGCATAATAATTTACTCTGTCGTCACAGAAAATGATCACAGTGGCATGCCATTCATTTTCTAATTAAAGCTGAGTACTGGGGTATTGTCCAGACAAAGATTTTTAGTGTAGCAATATTAAGTTGTATGAAATTAAATCAGATGTGAAAAATAGGCTATGCAAAAATTTGGGCACCCTTGTCATTCTGTTGATTTGAATACCTGTAACTACTTAGCACTGATTAATTGGAACACACAATTGGTTTGGTGAGCTCATTAAGCCTTGAACTTCATAGACAAGTGCATCCAATCATGAGAAAATGTATTTAAGGTGGCCAATTGCAAGTTCTCTTTGACTCTCCTCTGAAGAGTGGCAACATGGGGGCCTCAAAACAACTCTCAAATGCCCTTAAAACAAAGATTGTTCAACATTATGGTTTAGGGGAAGGCTACAAAAAGCTATCGCAGAGATGTAAGCTGTCAGTGTCCACTGTGAGGAACATAGTGAGGAAATGGAAGACCACAGGCACAGTTCTTGTTAAGGCCAGAAGTGGCAGGCCAAGTAAAATATTGGAGAGGCAAAGGCGAAGGATGGTGAGAACGGTCAAAAACAGCCCACAGACCACCTCTAAAGACCTACAACATCATCTTGCTGCAGATGGTGTCACTGTGCATCGTTCAACAATCAGCGCACTTTGCACAAGGAGAAGCTGTACGGGAGAGTGATGTGGAAGAAGCCTTTTCTGCACACACGCCACAAACAGAGTCGCTTGAGGTATGCAAACGCACATTTGGACAAGCCAGCTTCATTTTGGAATAAGGTGCTGTCGACTGATGAAACAAAGATTGAGTTATTTGGTCATAACAAGGGGCGTTATGCATGGCGGCAAAAGAACACCGCGTTCCAAGAAAAACACTTGCTACCCACAGTAAAATTTGGTGGGGGTTCCATCATGCTGTGGGGCTTTGTGGCCAGTGCCGGTACTGGGAATCTTGTTAAAGTTGAGGGTCGCATGGATTCCACTCAATATCAGCAG